>JAHZNJ010001806.1:0-11024 GCA_027744475.1 Lepidocyrtus cf. sotoi NNG-2020 | reverse complement strand
TTTTGCACAGTTACTACTCTAGTTATGTCCTACTTCTATAAAAAATTTGAAGCCGATCCCTCATTGGCAGCAAAAAGTCTTTGTTGTAAGCTAGTTCGTTTATTCTTGTCATTTCAGTCATAAAGAAAGACATCACAGGGGTATGAAAATGACAACATTGCATAATATTCTTTTGCATGGCTGCAGTCAGCCACTATAACCCTTATGCTAATTCCTTTAAAGTAAGGACATATTTGCGAATTGAAATAAGTAACTGCCCAACTACTTGCTCAAATATGTATCCTGGTTTTATTTCATTTTATTGCATTGCACATAGAGATTACCCTTCTTGTCTTCTGTGTACGTAAATTGCTCTAGCCAAAGTATTTCAACTCACAGCAAAGCAAATTAATCACGTTTTCTTTCCATGCATCTATCTAATCTTCGCATTCGTTCTGTTCTTCTTCTTTCCACAGATTTATAAAATACACAAAATCCGCGACAATTCTGAGAAATCTTTCTCCACACAGGCACAACCCACTCGGCTCAAGCCAAGCTCATCTCTTTGCGTAATAGTGTACTTGTCAGTCAGTTATCTTAATCTTGTCTTGCGGAAGGTGAAGCGAAGTGGACTGGGGTGGTGTGGTCTTAACTTCCTGTCTACATAGTACAGAATCGAGTCAAAACACACATTCCTATTCATTCTTACCCAAAAAACTAAAACAGAACAGAACATAGCACACAGAAGCTTCATTTCTCCTTTTTAGTTCCTTGTTTCACTACCACTCACTCAGTTAAGTTCAGTAATGAAAGCACGTTTGTCATATTCTATATAACAAATGTCATTATTTCCGCTTGACATTCGACACGGTGATCTAACTATTTGCCACAGAAATCACTGTGAAGCGAAGGTGACATGATATGATTAAGCTCCACTACCTAGGTACCTACCTACCTATACATATCTAACGTCGCTCTTCATGATTCATATAGCCTTCTACTTTTACCTGACGGATGACTAATGATGATACCTATGCCACGTCACTTTTTCTTGTCTTATTATTTCTTTCGACTATAATACCCTCAATATTTATAATTGTTTTTTTGTGGAAGATTAAGATCAAGATAGTAAGACATTCGTTTTGCTGTACTGAAAGGAATTCCAGGAAATGTTGAAGGGCTCAGCAGCTGTCAGTTAGCCAAAAACCAAGTCAACATTAGCAGCGTCATCATGAATGAGTGGTTCTTCGTTGTTCGTATCAATTCATGAAGCAATTTTATATACTCGTCGTCAGTCACCCGTCGTATTCTTATTCTTATTTCTGTTTCCTATTTCCCTTCTCCGTCTTAAGTTTAGTTAAGTACACATTTATATCTCTCTTGAGTCCGGTTTCTGTCGTTTCACTGGAGTTTAACTGTAAAAGAAAACATTTTTTCTTTTCTATTCTTAAATCCTTCCTCCAGCAAAACCAAGCAAGATCCAACATCCAATTCTCCAGTCAACGCCCTCCTGTCTCTGCTGATCTGACTTCACTTCCCATTTTATGCTTCTCCGCTCACATTAGATAACAAAAATGCTCAACTTACACGGAGAAGAAGCATCACATTGTAGCGATCATCATCACATGGCCATCTCAAAGAGATCAGGAATGGAATGACCATAAAGCATTAAATAAAAATGGTTTCCTTCAGTTTGAGTTTATTACTATTTTCCCGCTTTCTCCACTGAGCTGTGCTGTAATTTGAGAAGCGGTCACTGGTCTTTCTCGTTTGTTTTTTCTCTCTTCTTCTCTGCTTAGATTTCAAAAGCAAGTCGTCAAAAAAGCGATGAAAGTTGACTCACAAAAGTCACAAGTAAATGGATATGCCTCCGTTTGTTACATTATCACTCAATTCCCAATCCTAAATTTCTCTTTGGATCAAAAATGTAACTTTTGTTGAAAGCGTTTTAAAAGCTAGTACTAGACAAAATGATACATAAAAATACATTACGATGGTGGGGTTCATCGCTCATTTGAAGTCCGTCTTTTTTTAGAAGAAGAAAGACATAGCAGATCTACAACTTCCGTTTTATGTTACAACAATTGAAAATAAAACTCTTTTCATATCATATCATAACAAAAGTCAGAAACTGTCTTTTTAAAATTTCGCTCCGTTTTTCAATTTTCAAGTAGCTCAGTTCAGTTCAAATATTGCAAAAACTCAAAGACTGCTTTGTCATTTTTAATGTATTCTTGGTAAAACCATTTTTAACTTTTCTCTAGCTCTCGGATATGAATAGATTTTGATTTATTATGATAAAACGTATTGTATTCGTTATACAAATTTAGTTTAAGTTTAGTTAAAGTAGCACTTTGTAAATATTCATCAAGAATGAATTCTGTCCTCACTAACCTCAATATTAAAACCAGCAGCACAGCAAACAAAAGTCACCAGCATAATCAACATAAGAGCACTTTCCATTGATGATGAGGATTTTTAAGTGGACCCTTATATTTTAGAATTTGACAAACCAGCCATGATTGAGGACTTTCCATTTTGGTTTGTTTCTGCCTGAATGAAAGTTTTAGAGCATGCAAAACAAAAGAGAAGGAGAGGCGGAGAAAGCAAAATAATAAATACAAAATAGTACTACGTATAATAAGACGGTACCTACTTAATTCCGATTCCATTCCTACTTATCCATTTGAAAGTTTTATTAAGCATATAGTGGCTGGGGGTTATAAAATTAAAGTTAAAGCTGCTGAAAGAAAGGTGAAATAAACAAAATGTAAGCATTGGAATAGCATTGTGGTCTGATTTAAGGTATGCAATCAGGAAGACATAATATTATCCTTTGGCTTTGTTTTGGGTTCAAACAAATGTTTTGATTCATCTGCTCATTTTCTTTGGAACGGCACAGAGTACAGAGCTAGGGGAAAAAGCAATTCACGAAAAATTATGTAAAGTGATTTTATTGTACGTAATTCATTTCCATGCATAAGTCGAGTCTTTGTAATTTCCAGTTTACAGCCTTGCTGGAGTAAGGAGTAATTCATTTCATTAAAAGGGGTAAACAACTGAAACTGAGCCTGCTATAAAACATTCTCTTCTTTTTTCTGTGGCTGATTTCTAAACAAACTCCAAGTTACAAACAACACAACAGGATTGTTTCTTTAAAACAACAGTTTTGCCCTTTCCATCCTTTTTTCTCTCTCTCATCGCTCCTTCTCATAAATATTAAGTATTCCAGAGATTCAAAAACTGAGCGAAATTGTTTGCGCCTTTTTGCAAACACGTATTGTTACTTCTTAAAGTTTGACTTATGTTTTGTTGTCCTGTTTTCCAGCCCAGCGATAAAAAATGAACAAAATGAGTTAGTGGATTAAAACAAATTTCATCCCACCAAGCAACTACATCGTACTACGATTCTAGTTTTACTGTGTTTCTTTCTTTCTACTTCTATCCGTTTTTATTTTGTTCCACAACTGCTTTCCTTTATTATTGCGGCTATTTTCATGGGTCATCAACTTCCGCTTTTAGTTTACACACATACAAACTCCAAGAGAAACCATTTAGAGCAGAGGCAGAGTGGCAAAGCAAAACAGGAGTAGTGACAGAAAGAGAAGTTTCGTGCCAAAAACGTCTGTATGGTGCAGGAAGATACGCCTCCCAATTTTCCTCTCGTGTGTATAGCAAAGAAACAATACTTCCTGTGTTTTTATGCATAGTACTGGATTGGAAATAATGAAAGGAAACCGACTTTGTATTGTAAATTGGATGTCCTTGGAAGAAAGTAGGAGACAACAAAAATCCGTTTGTGAAAAGTTTTCATGCAAAAAAAAAGTTTGAATATGTAGAGCTGCTGCAGACGTAAAAAGAACTATGCGATGACAAAATAAAAAAAAATGCGTTCATGTCTTATCATGGGTATTCTGCTGCGCGAAATAGGATTTTTGTTGATGGATGAAGGTAAAAACTAAACAATTTCCATAAAATTGATTCTTATGTACCGTATTGCATTTGTCTTGCTTTTTGAGCAAAAGTAGTCTTTTCTTTGTTTTCTGTGGCTTGATGCTCTTGTCCAGTTCGTTAGCGCTTGCTTGGATACAGTGAGTGCTGTTTGTATCATGTTCCGTTTCTGTTACTAAAGTTAATTCTCATGCCAACTTCATGCGTAACGTAACTTTACACTTAAGTACATACATTCATTTCTTTTGTTTGAATTAGATACTTATTTTGATTGAGTCGGTTTCCTGCTCAAGTTACATAACTGATGCAGAGTTGGAAGGATAATTTTGCAGCTTGTGGTGGTGGTAGTTCAATTAGCGATTCCAACAAGCAATAATTATATAAACAGTGACGTAAGTGAATTAATTTGTGCTATAGGATTTGTAACTTCAGCTAGAGCTATGATTTTTGCACTGTTGAAGAATAAGCGACTCCGCCTTCAGATTATTGTTCTGTGGCTGGTTCTGGGGACAGGCCTACTTTCGGATGAGACTTCAGGTACGGTCTGGAATTAATTTAAGTACATTTTAAAAGTAAATCGTACGTCGTACAGAACTGAAATGATGATGACATGGAATGGTACGTTTTGTTTACCCCACACAGCTCTGAAATGCTACTC
The DNA here is from genome assembly GCA_027744475.1 of Lepidocyrtus cf. sotoi NNG-2020. NCBI lineage: Eukaryota > Metazoa > Arthropoda > Collembola > Entomobryomorpha > Entomobryidae > Lepidocyrtus > Lepidocyrtus cf. sotoi NNG-2020. Next base: position 6,436 of record JAHZNJ010001806.1, on the reverse strand, counting down.
ATGCGATGGTGCGGATTGCAAGACTAGCTTCAAGACAGCCGCAACGGAAATAGATTGTGCAACTGGCTATTGCGAGAAAATAACGGACGGGGATATTGTCAAGATGCAATGCAGTCCCGATGGGGAAGGAGGGTGAATGCATCAAGAAGGAGTTTCCGGATTGTTACACATTCAGTGAAGAAAACAAAGGGAAACTGACAGGATGTACTGGGGCTGCCGATGCTGGTACAGGTGGAAAGGAGGGAGTAAAAATTTGCTCATGCGATTCTGAACTTTGTAACAAGGGGGGAGATGATGCAGGTGCCGTTGCAGGTGCTGGTGCTGGGAGGGAAGAATATGATGGGCCGCCTATACGCAAAGGCCCTTCTTTAGGTAGGTTTGATAAAGTACTAAAGTAAATTATAACATGTTTAATTGGAATAAAGTACATACGAACAAATGTTTTCTCATTGCTCTCAGGGAAGTGCTATAAATGTCTAGGAGAAGACGAATGCTCTAAAAAGAAGGAAGATTTAAAGCAAGTAGATTGTCCTTTTAATGTATGCTATTTCCGCCTGGAATATGAACCACAGATGCTGACAGATAGGGATTGTTACGACCATCGATATGTCGACGACAATGACGGAGCAATAATTGAAGCAGAATGTAATAAAGAAGCCCTTGGAAACGTTTGTGCAAGATTAATCGCGAAAGATCACGAGAAAGTAGATGCTTGTATAAAAAGAAAAAGACAAAACGGCAAGGAAAGGACCTCAGCAGGAGGTGAAAGACGTGGTGGCCCTGAATCACGCTTTGAATGTCTCTGCAAGGGAAAACTCTGCAATTTCGATCAAGCAAGCGCGTCCACAGCTCCCAGTTTTGGTTCCAGTAACACGCTTGTCTACCTCATTGCCCTGTTGGTGACTACCGGTACATCCGTTGGACTGATGCGATCCTAAGAGGAAGGAATTATCGTACTACTGACTGATTGATACGTTTGATTAATTGCTAAAATAAAATATAACTTGACCCGGCCTGTCCCTGATTCATGAGTAATTTTTTCAAAAATATTTATATGCATATGTATCTCTATTTGTAAAATTGCACAAACATTTATTCTTTTTCGTAAAAACCAGTTTCTTCTGTTGATGAATAAAATAACTGAAATTCAAAACGTAATTGAGCTATATAATTCTAATAATCCAACTTTATTTAGATTTGCCTACCTAAGCATAATTCATATCCCCAACCTACAACTCTAAATAATTTTAATTTTTTCACCGGGTTACGATTTCTACTCACTTTTAGCTTATTTAACTGTAGTCACATTCAGCGTTCTTATTTATTTGAAAACTTAAATTTCAAACTCAACAAAACAAACTAATTTGAATTTACGTCAACCTACTTTCCATTTTAAACCGTTCATCATTATTTTTGTGCATAATATGCAAGCACAAGTTTTTACGAAATATAATTTTAAACTCCTACACATTCACTCACTCCAAATTGTTATTACGACCCTTCCAGCATATCAGCAGCATTATAGAATATTTTGTTTAAAAACAGCTGTATTATTTTATGAATTCCTTGAATTTTTATAACGCACCTGCACGAGAGGAGAGGAAGACAGAGTCAACTGAGTTAATAGCTAATAGTTTATTATGGCATTTTACTGGAGGGTTCTAAGAAGAACTGAACTCAGGTACGATCTTTACTTTTCCTCCGTTGCCGTTCAGCAGCAAAACAATTCCATTGCACTGCTTTCTTTCTCGTTTGTGATTCAGTATAAAACTGTTGTTGCGAAAAGGCTTTTATTTTGCTTGAGATTCGTTATTATAAAGTTATAAATGAGTCTGTTTACCTTCTTTGTAGGACTATTACCGTTTCAACTTTCAATTTGATTATCTCTGGATATATCTCAAACCTTCAAGTAAGGTAGTTTACATTGTGGAGAGGAAAGTTTTTATATCACGTTTTGAATGGAGCTTATGGTTGTCTTGTGGCGGTCATGAGGTTGAAGTTGAGAGGAATATAATGCAGCATGTAATGAAGGCTATTTACAAAAAAGTCATTTTGTTGCAATTTTAGCGATCATTGCAATTTTTATAGCTAAAGGGGCATTGTCGTTGACGTATCTTTCCGTAAAGTCATTTTCAGTTTTATTCTGAGGCTTTAGCAAAACTTTGTTATTAAAAGGGATGAAGAATAAAGTTTTCAATAATGTTAAGATCTGAATGACAGCTTTTGAAGTCTGTATGTAAAGTGGTCGGTCTGGTGCAGGTTTTGATAAACGATATCGGGACTGAGGAAGTTTAAATGATGGTTTCGGTTTTCGTTAAGGTACATTGTCCTATAGCAGTCACGCCTGTGATTGAAGCATTAGAGAAATTAAAAACCCGCATGAGAAAACGGAAAGAAGAAATGACAATTCAAGATAGGTATTCGGATAGGCTGATATTAGGATTCGTGTATTAAATTTCGAAACTTTTGCTGCTTTTTAACATCAACTCAGCGAAATCAATTTACAATTTGACATTAATTTAGCGAAAATGAATCTATCCAATGCTTTAACAAAACGAAAGTCGTGAGCATATTGCCTCTGTTTTTCTCATTTGTCTCCGTCTTTTCCTTTCTAAATTTTTTAAGCCATTAATCAAATTACAAAGAATGATCAGGACAAATCATACCATTAAACCAATAAATAGAATCAGTGAGCAATGTAAAGCTTTTATTAATTAATCCTTTCAATCAGTTGAATCATATACGGGGTGATCCTTTTCGGCTAAAAACAACTTGGAGAGTGCCATTATTGTGTTAAGTTAATGCTGCAGTTGGCAGTTCTTCTCGTCAACAGATCAGTTGTTATTCACCTTATAGTACAACAAAATTGAAATAACTTCACTTCGCAGCAGAATATTTTCTCCTAATAGAGCTCCGCAAATTTACTGCCCACATCTGCTAAGCTTATGAAGCAGCTCCCAGCAGAATGGAAGAAAATTCTTAAAGTTTTGTCAAACTATCAACTACCATCATCAGATCACACATTCTTCTAAAACAAAGGCAAACCGACCGGCAAAATTATTACAACGAAAAGGTACATTATAGCGGCGGCAATGGCGGCGAGCGGTAGTTGTGACGGATGCAAAATGATGAGAGACAATGACGAAGAGAAAGTGAAGCAAGCAAACAATAGAAGTTTTCCATTATATTATTCCTTAATGAGCAACAACGGCTGCACCATGTCTTCTTGATTCACTCAGTCTAGGGGCTCCGGCATTTCCAAATGCTAATTTCTTTTTAGTTTGTCTTTGCAAGCATATTAAACAGACAGCTTACCACGCGGCCACGGAAGAAAGTTTTTTACTTTCCTCTTTTCATAATTTTTGCTAATCGTTTTGGGGATTATCACTTTTCTGCAGAAGATGCGGTGGAGCATTTTACTACGCAAAAACAATAGGTACGGTACATATTTTACTGTAATATGAATGATGGTAAGCTATTGTGTTATTGGTTATTGCTATGTCATAATTCCCCTGATGTAAACCGTTGGGGTTTTATGAGAAAGTTCATTGCACTACTGGCTTGACTATAATTACCCCAAATGCTAATTTTAGCACTACTAAAACATAACATTAGTTTCGGATTATTGAAATCGAGAGTTTCTTGGAAGCGGGAAAGCGAACATCATAGCTTAAATTAGTATGCAGTTTTACATAATTTTGCACCAAAATGTCATTTACTACTACACTTAGCGCAGCAGCAGTCAGGGAATATTTTTAATCAAAATGGTTTGTATGAGATGAGGAAGAAATGAAACGTTTTCTACCAGAGAGAAAATGTGAATGAATATTTGTATGCTTTTGCTAAGGTAGGTAGGGATGTGCTTTAAATACTGTCTGCACAATCCTGTCTCACTACTTGATTCATGGAATTATAATCAGCAATAATTAATAATCTTGAAATACCCAAATCCTCGCTACGTATACTTCTTTGATCAAATCCAACAGGCTATATCGATCTAAAAGTACTTTGACTTTTTAAGCAGTTAAGCATAAAACCGACCAGAAGACTACTTTGATGAAATTATGGACGGTGAACCAAAGTTATTTTCTGCTAATCACTTTACATTATTGCGATGGTAAATAATGCGTAAACATGGTAAACAAATAGAACAGTTCATTGCATTTTGTTTTCGTATTTGTACTACATTTTCCCCTCCTCCTCCCACACACTTTGTTCCTCTTTGAAGTATGCACATAAATACGAAAAACACGCTAAGTACAAAATTAAATTCAAAATCAAACGGAGCAGAGTTGTTTTGTACCCATCACATTCACATTCACACACTGAAAAGATCATTGACCATGTAAAGCCTGTAACGCTATTAATGCCTACTTCTCTGATCTAAATTTGTCTGTTATTAATTTTTTGAATTTCCTGCGAAACCATTAATTTAAAATGCGGATGATGTCCCATACAAAATGCAGCATTATTTCTTGTTTATTGCCATTTTCTAGTTATTTATGGGCGATGATGGTAGAGACGAGAAGAGACAAGAGGTGAACATTGTAATTTTCGTTCAGCAACAACATTTCCCATAGGACTAGCATCGCAATTGAGTATGAACATTGCATTGCAGCACGACACTCATTCAAACTTTTATCTCATTTCTCTCCCTTTCTCTCTCTCTCCTCAATCCAACCGTGACAATTGCCATTTGTTAGCCCATACTTTCCTCACAATGTAATTTGTAGTGTTAGTGCTTTCTCCTACATTTACACTTCCGTTCTTATATCACGCCTTTTGAATACTAAACAAGGAACAACGACCTTTTGTTGTATCTGTACTATCAGTACTAGTACGCTCATAGTTCCGTTCAACCAGTGAAAGCATTTGGGCAAATATAGAATAGCCTCCCTTCTCTCTACCCCCATTTTCATATAAAAGAAGGAGGTTTTACAATTTTATTCAGCCGGAAAAATTGGGCGGAGGAGAGAATGAAAGAGAGAGCCTCCAGCTATATAATGTTTGTAAAGTAGAAGAAAGACTTCAACCAAGCAATGTAATAGTTTGCAAGAAATGTGCAGCCATTTTAACTTGTGACTGTTCTATAATATTCAATGTTCTGCTGGTTCTCTTCTGGTATAGTGGCAGTGTTGGTGGGGCAAAGTAATTGTCCAGCTCTCTTGTATAGGTTGTTGTGACATGTACCCATGCCACAATGCTTTTTGTATCCTAAGCCTAACCTAAAATATAAAATAATATGTACAATCCTAAAAATAATATTTATGTTAATTAAGTCATGTGGGGGGTTGTTGTGACATGTACCCATGCCACAATGCTTTTTGTATCCTAAGCCTAACCTAAAATATAAAATAATATGTACAATCCTAAAAATAATATTTATGTTAATTAAGTCATGAACTCTCAAATGAACTTATGTGAACTTTTGTCTTTTTCCGTCGTCTTTTCCAACATTTTTCCAACAGTCGCTTGTCCAACTAGGTCAAGTATCGCGTATAAAAGGAAGAAGTCGCGTAATTGTCTTCAGTCTTGTTTTGTCAATTATACCGTTACTATGCAGGACTCACTATCTAGTTTTAAGTATTTAATTTGGGGCGTCTTGGGAATTTCTGAAGATATCAGGGATGGGAAGGGCTCCAACGTTTCCGAAGTTTTCCGCTGAAGTTTCTGCCGGGAGGAAGGATGGCGAGAGGGATCTTTTGGGTTAGCTTTTAGACTTGTGGGAGGGGGGCAATTCAACTCATCTTCCAGCCAAGCTCCGCAACCAGAGGAGATCATCATCATCTTATCCAGTAGCAACAGCAGCCACAGCAGAGAAGTCGGTAAAAAAATATATTATTTTTGCATCGTGAGTTTCTTTAACTTCGGCAAAAGGCGATCCTTTTGAGGATTCCACCATTTCTTTAATTAGTCAAATTAAGAGATAAGGTTTGAGTCGCGTATTTCTTCAATAAATGGTTGTGAAGTACGTGAAAGTATACTTCACTAAATCGATCATTCCTTGTGTTCAGTTTACTCTTTTTTTATAATGCAAAAATCTAATTTTATTCTCATTTCCATTTTTCCAACCCTGCACACACCACTACTATAGCTTAACCATTACCTTTTCCAGTCAATTCGTCAAATCATGCAAAATAGTTCATTTTATCATTTTCCTCTCCTCTCAACTCAATTCATTTTCGTATCGCAGTCACAGTCAGTCATTCAGTATTTCTTTACAGGGACAAAGCTTGCGCATACAGGAACGAAATACGCTCTGTTTCCCTATAAGGTACACATATTTTGAGTTGGAATTGGAATATGAGGAGAGAAGAGAAAGACAATAGCTTCCATGCGTTACAATTACAAGGTTCTGTTATTACGACGAGATTGTATCATCATAATATCGGGTCGTTTCAGGTTACATACAGATCATTTAGCAGAACATTATTCC
>JAHZNJ010001805.1:0-10483 GCA_027744475.1 Lepidocyrtus cf. sotoi NNG-2020 | reverse complement strand
GTCTCTTTTTTTGGTTATGTTATGTGAATATGGAAGTTTCATCTTTATGTTATGTTTGCTTGATATGATGATGATTATTTCTGCAATAAAGACGAATAATAATAATAATAATTAATATTATAAGATTTATTTGTGGCAATACATATTACCCGTTTTAAACCTGGATCTTTCTATATTGAAATCTAAATAATTTTAATAAACTTTGTAAATGGTTTTCTGGCTTCTGTAATATGGAGCCGTGGGAGTGAAATCCTCGTTGCTGGCGAACTGATTTTGACATTGGACAAAAGAGTGAACTTTTCCAAGACAGATTTGATTATTAGAAATGTGACGGCCAGTCATGCAGGGAAGTATTTGTGTAAAGCTGCGACTCAGGCGCCGGGGGTGGATGTCACTCACACGCTTAAAGTCATGAGTACGAAATAATTGTGACTATTGAAAATATCTGGATTACAAATCTGCATTGATTAACATTGCAACATTTGTAAAATTTTATTGTTGGGTTTTAGAGCAACCAAAAGCCACCGTGAAAAGTGAGAATCGTGTTGCAAAGGATGGTGAGCCTGTGACCTTATCTTGCGACGTTTCTGGAGTTCCGGAGCCAACCGTGACATGGGAGAGAAAGGTAAATATTTTTTTTACCATCTTGAAGCACTTAATTTATTTCATCACATGAATACCGTCGAAATTTTAGAGATTGTGGAATCCTCTTTTTAAGACACAAGATGCACAGCAATTATAATTTTCTTTGATTATTATTCTGATAACTCTAAGGAAATTCGATTCAATCTCGTAATCAGTTTAAATAGTTCCTAATTTTTATAAGAGAGAATTTTTTGCTTTTTTTCCCATAAAAATAGAAGTCAATATTATCCAAAGATTGTTTGATTTGATAATAGATCGAAGAAAAACTAGCGCGGTAAAAACATTTTATTTTCCGATAATGTTAGAATTAATATAAAAGATTGGATAGATGGCTTGTCTAATAAACCAAGATATTAAGTTCACAATAGAACAGACACTTTACTTTTTGTTTACACTATTGAATCAGGTGTGAATATTGTACCACATACCTAAGATTGCGTTATACATCCGTGAGTTTCTAAACCTTCGCTTCCTGCTTCCATCCTTCAAGTTTCCGGCAATGCTAAATTCATTTTGTAGTTCATCAGTCATAAGATACTCTACGCAACGATGAGTCACTTCGTTTCTGCTGTCACCTCCGCGAGCCGCCAACGTAACCACCTAATAAAAATGTGAATTTGTTTAAATATAATTCAATAACTTTGGCAGGTTAAATTTGCATGTTTGTCAAAAGTATTAAAACAATATCTTACCAAAGTGGCTGTTGCAGTGTTGTCTTGCAATATGCTTTCCACTTGCTCAAACTGATCTGTAGTTGACAACGGGAACGTTACAGCACTTAACAGATTAGCTTCCATGCTGTTAGTTAATGGACCTCCTGCTGCCAATGACCTCACTAAATCCAGAATCGTGTCTAATTTGCCGTGCATTACTCCCATTTCATGCTGCATCGTTTGTAAGAGTGCTGAGTCCGTTATTTCTATTAATCAAGCAGAAATTACTTATCAACAAGTCAGATCAACTTAACATATAACCATATGGTAAACAAATCACTGGAAATACATATAACGGCTTGTACCTGCATTACAGTTGGTGCTGACTCCAAAACCTGGGTTAGTTGAAATGTTGCTTCCATTCGGCCTCTGATAAGCGGTAGATCGTGGAGAAACTTGAACATTAGAGCTGAACGAATTGGTACCATGCTGAGTTGTGGTGGTGAGTGGAATATTTGGACTCGAGGCAGTAAAGAAGTTTTGATTATCCGCTGTTTGCAAAATGATTGGCGATGATGCTGGACTGGAACCAATAACGGAGGAAGGGATTGAGGTCGTGTCGTAATCTTGTAAAGGAACATTTTGTTAAAAAACAAAATCTAATTAGTCTCAAATTATACTGCTTATTATAATTAGTATTTGTAGTACTGTATCCATTATTACTTACACTTTGGAAATCAGCTACTGCTACTAAGCGATGCGATGCAGGGTAAGATAGAATGCCTGCAGGAGGAGCTGGTGGGGGAATTAAGTCCACATTTTGTGCCGAGGTCCTTCCTTTCCGTACACGCTTCACTGGTATTTTCGAATTTGTGTTTGGGGCTGACGAGTCGTCCGATTCCTCTTCTGACGGGATTGGAGCAGAGCGTCTCCTTAATCTTGACATCTCCTCAGCAGAAGAAAGATCCGATGCGTCCAATCGTGATTGCGGAAGCTTCAGTTTAGTAAGTGCTTCTTCCAAAGACGCTGAAACACAACCAATATTAACCTTTTATCTTGAAGTCTCATTACATTACAGTGAATTTATTAGTTTATTATGTACTGCTTACCAAAGTATTTTCCTCCAATCACCCGGATATCATATAATTGCCAAGTTGACTGATCCGGAATTGTTCCTTTTCTTAATGCTGTGTGTAGTTTTAATTTATCTTGCCAAAATGGTGGCCAATAACATTTTGATTCAAATATCCAATTAGAATGGGCAACATAAATGTCCGTGCTCGGTCCATGAAACTCGACTAGCGCAAACATCTTTATTCCTTTGTATGTAACAGCGGAACAAACACAAAGTGGGAATCAGCTGGCAATAATAGGCCCTTAGATTTGACTGAAGTTGAGGGTATTTCCGTTGATCCGATGTGCTGAAAAACACTCACGCCTAGTAAGTTAGAGTTGCATGGAAAGTCAAAAAATGAAGAGCATAGTTTAAACAGCTTTCCTCTCAAAACAAATTCATTAACGGCTTCATAAATGTCTTGTACTTGAAGCACGTCTCCGTTAACTAACTGCACAATATTATCACCAGACGCCGTTGACACGTTAAACTCTTTAAATAACTGATTTTTAGGTATCTGTAATTTCTTTCCCTTTTCTTGGGCCTCACTCAATCTATTATACACCTGTTCGAGCGGTCTGTTTCCAGAATGTAGCAATGTTTTTATCTTTCCTAAATGGTTCTCAAATCTAAAAGTACTGAAATTATCAAGCACACCAAATTTTTCACAATCAGCTGCTAAGTGAATAAGACTATGAACGTTATAAGGTATTTGCTCTAAACCATACAGTGTGCCAAAATTCTGCACAAAATTTCGTAATAAATCGTTTGCATAGGAGTTGAGCTTTGGTTGTAACGGTTTACTGCATAATATAGTCACAGCAGCATTCAAAGTCATAAAATGGTTGTAATACGAATCAGGTAACACACTTTTTAGAACAATAGGGCCACTGTAGAGTAAAAACGAACGAAATTCTGTTGCTTTCCAGTTTTTTAACTGCGATAGAGAGCGAGGTTTTCTTGCAAAATCCTTTGCAAAATATGGCTTCAAAGTAATTAGACGTTGCGAAATTGTATGAACTTGTCTAGCTGATAATCGGAATCTTTGCACTTTTCCTTTTAACCATAAATTAAGGAGTTTTCTCATCACTCCTAAACAAACTAGGTGTTGATAATCTAAAACAACTTTTTCTACGATATTTATGGGTAGTTTTAAAAGCTCAGAGTCTATTCCTATATGATATTCTTCATTTCGTCGCTGCCTAAAAGATACATTAGTACGAAGGGCACAATTTGTATCCGGAAATGTCATTCGGCGATCTACATATTCTCCTTCAACTTCACATTTATGGCAGGCAAAGTAGCCATTATGTCCCTTCACATTTAGAATAAATGATTTTGCTGGGGCGTCGCAAACTACAGAATGTATATTTACTTTCACCCTTCCGTATCTCACCACAATCTCACTATTTTCACTAACGTCTTTCACAAATTTTTGCAGGAGTTGGTTTGATGAACTTGGCTTATCTTGTCCATAATATAAACCTACAGCAAAAGGATTTGATGTCGGTAATTCTACTACATGGCAGAGAATTGGCCAAAATTGTTGAGAACTACTTTTTGAAATTGGCAGTCCGTCAACGTTAATGCTTAAACTTATTGAGAGTAATTCTTCTTCCTGCTGATTAAGAAGATTTCGAAGAATGTGATTTAAGTTAAAATGACAATATTTCCCAGGTTCTAGCTCAGTTATAGGGATGTTTCGTGGCGTATTCTTCAGTGTTCTCGAGTCCACCGGTAAGTGTTGAAAGCATTCGTGTCTTTTCAGTAGTTTTAACAGGGAATTAGTTGCTACTCCTTTAATTTGAAACTGAATTGCCCACGTTGAAAGCTCCTCAGTAATATTAAATGAGTTTAATGGCTCACAGCTAGCACTGAAACCTTTATTTAACAAATTTGTGTTAGAATTGTCTACGTGAATTGGTACTGGAACAGATGTTGTGGGGACTGGATTGACAGACAATGAATTCGGTATCTGGTTTTGAGGTGGATTGCTATTTGCTCTACTTAAATCACGGAAATAAGAACTTGAATGGCTAAAGGCTAAATTCAGTGAATGTAATCGTTTATTTACTTTTGTGAATTTTTTATGACGTGATTTTCCAATTTTTGTCATTTTTATTGCGATATCGACAAAAAGGATTACAACACTTCACAAAACATTCAATGACCAACTGGATATTTGTGTATTTCAATAACACATGGGAATTTTGGGTTTGGCGGTGAATGAAATCTAAGTGGTATTGAAAATACTGGATAAAAACCATTTCATTTGAAATGGAAATGCGTTTACAATTTTTAGTTTTGAAAGGACAGGATTAAGTGGTTGTGATTTGGTATTCACTGAGCCACTTGTCACAAATACCAAATTTCGTCTACACAATACCAAATCATTTAGTCGAAAACTAGATCTTGGTAGATTGGGTAATTCAAGTAATAAACAGTGTCTGTAATATTGTATTCAAGACTTCATTAAGTAAATACGATTACGTTAAGTGAATACGATATGGAAATTTGCGGTGAACCTAAAAATGGTTTTTGATTGGCCAGTGTCTGAAAACTTTGAACATTCTAATAATTACGATAGGAAACTAAATTTAAGTACAAAACAGTAGGTTTTATATGCACCGCATCACATTATACTTTATTTCATTTCTACATTTGTTTTTATGTCGACATTTACCACCAATTTTGATGGAGCATCTTCCACTACAACATTATCATATTTACGATTTATGTTTGAACAATGTTTAATAATTACATCATCACAACATTAAAAATCCATTATTAAAATTCCGAACCAATACGATAAACTGTTGAAAAATAACTAACTGCCTTTCTCTCTAACGAGTCGTTTCAAATGCAACAAATTCAACTAAAGTTCAGACACATCATAAAAAAACATCGAAGAAACCATATCTGGTTTGTCATTTAAATTTCTAAATGAAGTTAGGATTCATGTTCGTACTACATTTTCAAACCAAGATCAAATCTCTTCCCTTGAACGATGAAAAGTATTTTAGTGAGATTTTAAAAATCAATGCATACATAGATTGCTTTTTCTGTAGACGATTTTGATTAGACATAAAAATTTAGATGTTTGTAGCAGCATAATATGTATTTAAATACAGTAGTTGTTTCCCTTTCTTGATTCCTGCAAAAATATTCATGAATGCAAACCAATTTGTCTCTTTTATACTTTAAATCCCTTATTGCATTTTACGATTCTTAAATGCAAAAGGCTTAAAACCGAAATGAAGTTCCTTTCAGTTTTTCGGTGATTTTTAAACCCTTTTTTACCTTTCATTCAGTACAATTCATACTGCATTGTTCTTTGTTTTCTCCTTAAAATAATGCTTACTCAAGTCTAAAAGTTGAAACGGAAAAAAGTGCTTAGTCCCTACATTCAAAAATATAGATTCGTCTCTTTCTTGCTTGTTGCATTATACCATATTCTAACATGAGACTTTTTCTTTATTATTCAGTTTTCAACCCTTCTCCATTACCCAAAACTAGAAGGTTTACCTCTATCTGTCTAGCCATAATCTTTCTCCGTCTCATTCATTTGGCTTTAGGATTCTAGGTTAGCATAATAATAATAACTTTTTACTTCAAACAATTAAATCCTTTAGTGTTATTCTTCGTTTGAATTAAAATTAGATTTAATCCAAAAAAATGTTGCCTCCTCTTGTTGAACTTTGTTTTGACAACGAACTTTTTAAATAAATGAAGAAACAGACGAGATATTTCATAGGAAACAACGTAATAGGAAAAGAGTCCCTGTCATAAATTTTGCATATAAAAGCCCCAACAATTTCTCAGCACTCATTCATCTAATTCCAGGACTTGAGTTCATAAGAGCCAGCAGCAGCAGCAGCAGAATCTGAAATTTTTAACTTTGACATTATTCGTCGAATATTTTTTCAATTTCCCTTTTTTTAAATTCCCTTCAAAAAAAATTATCACAGACATGAATTCAAATACCTTATTTGCAGCGCGAGCGTTGTTGTTGGTTTTTGTATTCTGCATTGCATACTGAACCAATATACCGTTTCACTAAGCAAACAAATTAATCCGACCGAAAGATGATGATGATATTAGTAGAAGAAAAATAACTTTTGCACATCCACGTTAAAAATCATTTTTGCTATTGCAAAAAATAGTTTAAAGAAAGAAGGAAGAAAGAGAAAAAACTTTATTTTTTTACTAAATTTTGTAGCAATCTTACACAACTTTCCTTACTCACCTATTTGTAACGTAACGCATCATTTCATCTTTAACTTTTCTTCTAGAAAACTTTGTGTTGTATAACATGAAGATTCTTTAGCTCTTTCAACGGATGTTTAAACAAAACAGTATAGATTTAAAAAAATGAAACAAAAAACCAACTTGAGAATGTTTTGTTTTGTCTCGTTTCTTCCGTTTGTTTACAATAATAAAGTCTACATAAAAATTTACTGATGATGTGAGAAATGAAATATTCCCGATGTTCAGTTTGAGTTGAAGCAAAAATTAAAATATCCGAAATTTAATGAAAGCCTTAAAAACTTCTTTTTTTCTCTTTTGCCAATGCAAATGCAACCAAACATTTTTTGTTTGTCATGTCGGTCGTCGCGTCGGTTTGATCATAATCAGATCCATCTCCAGCAGAAGCTACAGCAAAAGCAAACCATTTTTTCCTTCCCCAAGAAACACAATAGAGAGAGAAGTGAAAGGGAGTGAGAAAATGAGAAGGGAACTAAAAAAGGGAGATTTCTTGGCTGTATGATTTGATTGTGATCGGATGTGAGCTTTTACGCAACATTTTAATGATGGAGAAAAGTTTGCTTTTGCGACAAACGTTATTTTACAAAAGAATTTAGTACTATTAAAAATGTAGATTACTGTTGAAAGACAAAGCGTTTGGGTGTTCCTGCAGCTTGCTTTGCCTCAACAAAGATGAACTGAAATGACTGACTGTGACTGCAATACAAAAAATGAAGTGAATTGAGAGGAGAAGAAAATGATAAAATGAACTATTTGGCATGATTTGACGAATTGACTGGAAAAGGTAATGGTTAAGCTATAGTAGTGGTGTGTGCAGGGTTGGAAAAATGGAAATGAGAATAAAAGCAAAACGCTTTGCATAAAAGAAAAGAGTAAACTGAACACAAAATGATGATCGCTTTAGGGAACTCTTCTTTCAGAGAGACCCAAGCGTTTATTCTAAAAGAAAATGCGCGACTTAGAAAACCCTTATCTTATCTTAATTTGACTAATTAAAGAAATTGATGGTAGAATCCTCGAAAGGATCGCCTTTTGTCGAAGTTAAAAAAACTCACGATACAAAATAATATACTTTACCGACTTCTCTGCTGCTGTTACTGCTGGATAAGATGATGATGATCCTCTCTGGCTGCGGAACTTGACTGGAAGATGAATTGCGGATTGCCCCCTCCCACAAGTCCAAACGCTATCCCACAAGATCCCATTGTCATCCTTCCCTCAGGCAGAAACTTCAGCGGAAAACTCCGGAAACGCGGAGCCCTTTTTCCATCCCCGATATCCAGAAACGGTCCCAAGAAGCCCCAAATGAAATACTTAAAATTACGGAATGAGTCCTGCAGAGTAACAGCTTACATGACAAAAACAAGACTAAAGACAAATACGCGACTTCTTCTCTTTTATACGCGACGTTTGACCTAATTGGACAAAGGACGGTTGGAAAAATATTGGAAAATACGACGAAAAAAGACTCAAGTTCATTGCAGTTCATGCAGTTCACAACTTAATTTAAATAAATAATTTTAGCTTAGGTCTAGTACATATTATTTTTATATTTTAGGTAATTTTTAGGTACATTTCGTAAAATAAATGAAGAACAAAAGTAAAGAAACGAGCAGCATTGTGGCGTGGGCACATGTCACAACATTACATATCTAGTATGAATTCTTCATGAACTAAAATTTTAAATACTTTTCGTTACTGTAATCGAAAAATTAATTACATCGCGCATCGGAGCAATAAACCAAGATGACGTTATTAAACTTCGAATTACAATATACATTTAGCTCTGAAGGAATTGTTCGTGATCGATGAAAAAGCTTTTCGAGAACAAACCACGTACCTAATTTAAGAGGAGCAGCAACTAAGCGGCATGCCAAATGCCAAGTAATAATCCCAACCCAAAAGTATTTTAAGTAGCTATACTTTATCATAAAAAACCGGAACAAGTACAAAGCATATCACAGCAGATTTGCTTTTTTGGTTAGGTTTTTATTTTTATACAAATGCACCTGCTTTTCTTCTTTCATAGAATTCGATGCATTAGTCACGCCTAAACGTTTTTTAGTTGAATCTATTAGTCCGATTTTAACATAGATCTGTTTGAGAGAGTAGCGTGAAGTAAAAGTAAAAAAAGTAGTTTTTGTTTCCTAATAATCTAATATTGAATTTAAGTTTTAATTTTACCTGCTTCAATTATTTTCTTCAATTAAGCAAATCAACTCCTTCTCCTGCTCCCTGTAATTAAAGCTGTTTGTAAAAATATATCATAACATCATATCCATCCACAGAATCTTGACGATATTTAATTGCAATTTCAATTCTGCGGCATTATGAGATCCTCCCAGAATTTAATTTGGCAAATGGTTCCCCAACTATCTGCAAAACTTTCCCCAGTCCCCAGTTTTACGCTAAAGAAAAGAACGAAAGGCTCCACACTTTTATGGACTATGTGGTGGGTGGGATTTTGTTATGAAAATGGATACCATATAGAACGCAACCACAACGGGCAGCAAAAAAGTCATTGCAGGTTTGCAGTAAAACAGAAAGAGTGAAGTCAAATCAAATTAAAGGTCTACAAGAGAAAACTTTTTGCGGAGTAGATGAGGAAGGAATCAATTAGCAAGCAAGCTATAAAGCATCATTTGCTCTAGAACGATCGGGCGGAAGCGCTTCAGCTTTATCTTTATCTTCATAATACGCTGAGCTGTTGCAGGCCTCCCTCAAGTTCGCAATTGGGAATTCTAAACAAGAATTTTTGCGAAGGAAAAAGCAAAAATGGTTGAAAAAGTTTGAAAATAAAAAGCTGAAATACTGATTCAAAATGAAACAAAATGCCAATTAAATTACATATGCTTTACCTTACAAGAAAAAAATTAATTAAAGACAAGTCTTTGATGAAAATAATTAATCAAAGTCAAATATTAAAAACATTTTGTCATTTGCAGTAATATGAACGTCGATTTTGCTATCAAAAAAATACCAGGCAAATTTCTTGAAAAGGTAAAGTTTTTTGTTCATTGATTTGTAAAAGGAAATCTGGAAAAAATAAATGAAAATGAATGTAAATACGTATGATTATTGACTTCACTTAATTTTTTTTAAAATTTTCAGTCTTCAGCGTAGTACAACCGACAATATACCTCCTTGTACAGATCTTCCTACTATTCGTATCTGACGTCAATTTAAACGGAAGTAGAAGTGAAAACATGGGTGGATAATTATTAAATACTATTGCGGGAAGACGTTCCTTTGTTTGCTTCATCTTCTCAGTCTCTGCAGGCAGTTTTGTCAGATAACAGGAAAAGGAACAAGTTGTTCATCATTAAAGTTTACCTTGGATTAAGTTTTGTAATCATAAAAATGCAAATCCTACCATAATAGAATTTCAAGAAATTGTGTTGTATATTTATATGACTGACTGACTATGAATTTAAAATAGAACGATGTAATGCCATGCCGGTATTAATACAAAACGAGAATTTTAACTGCTCAAATAAAAGATACATCATCATAATCATATGGAAGAAAATAGTTGGCTACATATTGATGAGCATTTTTTAATATAATTAAAATAATGATGAATTGATAAAATGATACTGCGTTGGGAAGGAATAATGCAATTGAGGATGCATGAAAAAATGCGAAGCCAAAACGAAACGAAAAAATGAGTTTTTATGCTTAACTTATGTACTGTCTACTCCCATCTTTCTTCTCTGCATGGGGATAGTTTATTTGCATTTGAGTATGTTTACGGGAGACAACAAAACAAGAGATACCTAGTAAATACTCATTCCCTTCTATGCTT
>JAHZNJ010001804.1:0-11839 GCA_027744475.1 Lepidocyrtus cf. sotoi NNG-2020 | reverse complement strand
AATTATGTCGTGGGAAGCTGGAGTTTTATTCATACCTCAACTCTTTGTAAATACAAAGCTACTACAAAACAAAGCAAACACAATGCATTGAAATTATTGTTCTATTTAAGCATGAAAAAATGGAAAATATTTTTTTTAATTCCAGGGCTCCTCAAATTATTTCACGTTGACGGATGGATTAAATAAAGACGGTGATAGTTTACGTTTCCCACTTCACTTCGATATTCCATTAGTTCCCTACGAGAAAGGTGATCATCCCTGGTTTTTTGAGACTTTACAACTGGCTATGTCAGAGTGATAAATGCTACGAATGAATACTGAATGAATACGAATATAATATTATAATACTATTATTAATACTCTTTACTTATTACTGAAACTGTATTTTGTATTTTATTGGTAATAACGGCCAATTAAAACATTAATTAAGTCGACTCAATTCTAATGATTTTCCGTACCAAAATGTTATTTTATGTATCATTCCATTCCATTCTTATCATTCGTAATAAGTGATAATAATATGCATGTGCAAATATACGCTTAATGTACGTATAACGCCTCATCATACGGATACTCCTCTTCTTTTTTTAAAAATAGATTTGGCAAAGCTTATTGAGGTTGCAGATGTTTTCAGTATTGCGCAGTTTTTATAAATTCATCGTCATTTTGCAAATGGTTAGCATAGTCTTACTATTAAATTGGTATTCGACATTCCTTTGTAATAAAACTAATAATTAATAGGTAGTTAGGCAAGCTTTGAATAATTTGTGTACTGTATTTAAACAACCTAGTCATAGTCATGGAGTATTCACCGTTGCTTAATCATTTGGTGAGTTGCTTGGCCATTATTCTAGATATGACTTGAAGTCAACTAAAGACTTATTTTTAATTTTAATTTTAAAAGGTACTTGAGAAGATCTTTGATAACTTGCCACTGACTGATTTGAAAAGTTGTCGATTGGTTTGCACAGCTTGGAATGATGTTTCCATTCCACATATTACAAAGTTGGCTGAATTATATTTAGAAGGGGGACGTTTGGAACAGTTTCTCTTATCAACATCATTATCAACAACGTCGTCGCCAGCTAATGGTTTGGCTAATGGTGGAAGTTCAGATTCAGCTCTTTCAATTACAATTTTATTACCGTTTGATACCTGCGTAATAAAAATAGGGAGCATTTTTTCTTCTAATTGCAATTTGAGAATGATGTGGGATTACTTGTCAGTCTCTTTGAAATACATGACTCTTCACATCACAACATTTTACGCTCATAGAGAACTTAAAAATATTTTATGGAACCTTCCCTGCCTCGTCAAAACCAAAATTGTGGTGATGAAATATTGGGGCACTGAGTCTACTGAGTCTAAGAACATCCACACTTCGTCTTCTGTGAGGTTAGAAGGTGGACGAGCTAATAACAATTTAAAATCCTTTAATCTTTGTTATCTTGGCTTTGACGAGCCAGATTTTGGGGATGGATTCAGATTTCCAATAGATTGGAATGATTTTTTTCTGAAGTTCCCAAAAATAAGTGTAAGTTGATTTGTTTAACAATGCCCCATAAAAAAGAATTATGCTAATTTTTTTTACATTATTCTATATCACGTTCGTTTCTTTCTGATGCTTTTTAATATTTTAATTAAAAACGGTTGATAAATTCATTTATTACTGTAGCACATGAGCGTGATTGGACTGAATAGTGAAGATATAGCAAAAATGCTTGAAACGCTCGAGGAAATTCAAGCAGAGGAAAGTCTTCGCTTGGGATTGAAAAGTTTGGAAATTTTAGACGAGTGAGTGAGAATTTACTTGTTTTGCAATACACGTTTATTTATTTTGTTCTTTCTAGTGTTTTAATAATTGAATATTTTTTTATTTCTTCATAGGAGTATTTTTCCTGAAGCTCCAACTGACAATCATTTACGGAGGATTTCCAGACTAAACTTTGCTTTTGAATCTTTACATCTTGAAATCAGCCCAGTAGCAACTCCAGCCGTGTTAAATGAAGCGATTGTAAAACATAAGAATACGCTTCAAAGTCTTAGATTGCGGAGATATCCCAACCCATTTATTGCGACTCCGATCAATTTACCTGATACAAACTTAAATTTTGTAACGTTTTTGGAAATCTCCAATGGCTTACTCACATCTCTATCATTTTTGACAGTTTTACCTTCTCTCCAAATTTTACACGTGATATTGAGAGATTATCGAAGCCTTCCATGCTGCGAATTATTCAATAATACTGTTGATCCTTCAGGATTGTCCCACATGAAAGTCAAATCGTTGTATATTGAGCCTCCACTTATTTCTAAAAGTTGCATTGAAAAATTAGCAATTTGCTTTCCAAACTTGGAAGCTCTGAGACTTCGAGTCAATAATGAAATGCTAGGAGAAATTTGTTTACAAGTTAAGGATTCGTCGATATTGAGCTGGAAAAATTTACGAGACTTGTTCATCACGTCCTGGGATGGGCTTACGGATGAAGGTTTAACGGGAATTAGTGAGCAGATATTAAAAGTGTGGGCAAATTATTCCTGTTTTGTTCCGAGTGAACAACGAACAATGCCTTATATTGGATACTTAACAGGTAGAATATCCAATTTAGTTTTTCAGAATTAATCAATAGCAGATTTTTCGTTTCAATACGCACTATTTTATCTAAAATGAAAAATTTGTAACAAAAATAGTTTTCCTTTGGTACGAATAGGACTTCACCGCTTAACGATTGAAATGTGGCCCGATTATGAGAACCATATCAGTGACTGGTCCGTTTACTATGGAATTTTGGATTTAAAACAACTTCAAGAAGTGACTTTGATTCGACCTGGGGTAAGTTGAACTGCTAAACTGAAAATATGCTTAAATTGGAAATTAATGCAAAATGGTTAATGTTTCATTTGATGTTCAATCAGATTAGCGACACAGCGTTCCAATCGATTCCTTTGAAGAATAAAAGAATTCTGAACTGAAAGGTATTGTTGAAGGAAGGAACATTTTACTACTAATGTTGAAATAAATATAAATGAAGAAATAAAGTATTTAAATGCGATTTATTAACAGACTCAACATTTTTGGCATCAATTGCTATAATAGTGAAGCTATTCCAGCTAGCTATACGATTCGAAGTTGAAAAATTAAATAGAAATGAAAATGAGACATTAAACGTAGAGTAGATAATGCGAAGTTAGAGCTTAGCAAGTTACAACAATTGGAGCGTGCCCGTGCGTAGTAGTTAGAGATGCAATTTTACTTGGTAGGAAATAGATTGGTTTGCATTTCTGTAAAATTAACAAATAAAATATGCACTTGATTAAATATTAACCGATTGGTTGTAAGATGATCAATTATAAGAGGATTCAGGAAACAATATTGATTCAAAATGATTCGCACATACCTTTAAAGAACGAGTCCATGCCTACCAACTCATCTATAAATTGTATATCAAAACAATTGGTGGTGTTGGTGATGTCCAACGGACCTCCAAGCGTCGACGGCAGACCCTCTTTATCAAAGTGTTTATAGAAGTTCTCAATATTATCATGAAAGATTATCTGAAAGCAATTGATTGAAAGTCACGTCACATTATAATATTTCGCATGGTATGGAATACGGAGGGCAGTACTTGTGTGTTTTGTACTTACACGTTTTTTAAATTTCTCCTTCAAAAAAGGTTTCAAAGCTGAATAAATTACTGAAACGACTCTAGGATGGAAGATTAAATGAATAAATTTAACACGACCGGCCACACCATTCTAAAATAGAATTAACAAATAACATTGCATAATTTTAATTGCATGTGAAATGAATATTATAGAGTTCAAGAGTCACGTGCGCATGTCATTTTATGTAATATGACAGTGAACAGCACCTGCGCCCACTTCGCTAGAGCAACTAGTCTCCACTGTTTAATTGCCCAGGCTTGAGCCATTGTGATATTTGAGAAATCGAAAATTATAACGTAACCATTCCGTTGGATATCGGGATGATGACAATTCATACTCTGTGTGGCCATCCACATGCAAGCTATAAGCTCATCAAAATTAAATTCTTTGGGGTCCCACAGCCCTGAAAACAAACAGTGAAGACAAAGAAACGAGAAAAGTAGATTTGAAGCAAAGAAAAGTGGACTAATGAGTGAATGATCATAACATGCATTAGCAATGTCCTATTTTCATTGATTAATAGCGGTACGTTAAGTCCTTATAAATCTTACTGCCTTGTACAATCCCACCTAGCCGACCCTCGTTATCTTTCATAATCATCGGCACCATGAATCCTCGTCTTAAAAAACTTTCAAATCTGCTTGGCTGCAATGTAACATCCCAATCTTTGAAGTCTATCATAGTCTGATGAAAAGTTTTAATCTACAAGAGAAAAAGTAAAAAGTGAAGTACCGATGCATAAAATAAATCATTAAAAAACTTTAATATTTTAATTAAGTTGGTTACACACAAGTTTGAGAGTCTTCTCCATTTTGCCATCTTTTAGTCTCAGACATCTTTCAACGAAACGATCACATTCCCGCGGAACGACAATCCCATACTTGTCTATTAAAAAATTCAAACCCAGTATATAGTATGAAATGTCAGTTAAAACAAATATTTACCAATTTAATTTACTTATATAGAATTAATTGTTCATTACCTTCCAATATGGAACGGACTTCCTTAATTTGCAAAGGGAACTGCCTTTCTACTTCTTCGTAGTTGATTTTCTCGTTTGAGTCGTTGCCCTCCATTACTTTTAGCAGTAGTATTTTAAATCTTTGAAGGTTCTTTTAACAGTTAAAATAGCTTTCACACCATTCACTGGACTAGAATCAATCTACAAAAATATTTCAAATGTTTCAGTAATCACATATCACTTATTTTTTAAAGTTGTCTCACTTTACCCCACTAAAGTGGTATCGTGGACCATGTCCTGATGGAACGCAGTCGTAGAAGTCCATATAGAATACTAAATACTAACTGGATTGAAGCAGTATAGTAGGATCCTTTGTTTGGATTCTTCTGGACTATCTACCAACAGCAACAGTAGTGCTTTAGTGCTTTGATAAAAATAAAGGAACTAAACTTTTTTGTTGCAATAATAATGCTATAATCGCTTATTCTTAGGAATCAACTTCAGTTTTTTTAAAAGATTTTTTCCGTCACTTGCTTGGAAATTAGTGTAGGATAGACGGGAGTAGCAAATACTGGCATTGAGATGAAAAAAATCGTCTGCACGGAACACAGATAAAGTATTCTAATAATAAAACTTGCCATTACAACACTACTCACCCTCACAACACTGTAGAATCTCCATTGTAAATTGTAACTATTGTAAAGTCTGTTCTTCTGGATTATGATTAAAGGAACCACCAAATAACAAACATTTACATTAAAAAATTACATTATCAAAGATGCAACTTTTGAGATTTTGACGCACTTGCCTCTTGCCTCTGCCCTGCAAAAAACAATCGTTTGAATGATAGCTAGAAAAACCTGAAATGGTACCTCCCTCCTCCATCTTCATCCACTACTCCACAGTGTTGAGATAATATTATGCGTGTAGAATATTTAAATGTAGCATTTGTGTATAATATTATGATACACTACTTTAACTTTACTAACCAAGAGAATATTGCACACAAAAAATGTATTTATTCTTTTTTATTATATTGCAGCTAGAATTTTATTAGTAAAAGATAGATATAATATTTTACCTTCCTGTACTTCCTCTAGTTCCTCTATTGTTGTTGTTTGTTGTGAATTGCGATTATTGCGAATGCGAAATCGCGAACGCGATTGCTTTGCCTGCGTTGCGCTGCACGCTGCTGCTGCAAGCAACAAAAAGCGGTCGATGGTCTGTTCAGTGGTGCAAAAACAAGGAAAACAACAATTTCTCAAGATGATTATATCCTACAGAGATGAAAATGGAGATTTATATATTGATCTTTGATTGCTTCTTGTTGGAATTTCTTAGTATTGTTTTTTTTTATTATATTATGAAAATTTTAGCAAGACGTGTAGCAAAATTATTCTCAATCTGTGTCTGTTCCTGCTACCTGTTTTAAGCAAAAAGAAGTCTGGAATCTGGAACTTGTTGTTGGGCTCTACTGATGTTAATGTTCGATAAATACTTGTATTTTGATAGTAAAATTTTTAATGAAGATAATTGCGGTGAGCGTTTTGCTGATTTTATAACAAAGAGAGTTCAAAATTCCGAAAAAAAATCACGTTAATTTCTTACGTTATTTCCAATTCCACGCTTGTTTCGTTGTTAATAGTACCTATGCGTCCGCATGTCCTATTTAATTATTATTATTATTTCTGGGAAATTATTACTTGATGAGCAAAAACTTTTGCGAATTAACAAACAATTTGCAAAAGATGAAATCCGTATTATGTAAAAAACACTCCAGTCTGGGAGAATACAAATTAAGCGAATGATCTCTCAATTGCCAATTGTTCATGTAGTGGTTTTCATTCTAACGCCAACGCACTCTGAATTCTGGTCGTGGTCGAAGTCGAGGAAGATGAAAATGAAGACGGGGTTGACTGGTCCATTTGATTCGCGAAAACAAAAAGGCGCTCTTGCAAGTAGCACACAAACAAACATTCATTTTAATTCTGCAAAAGGTTCATTACATCATAAATGTCGGTATATTTGCGGAGGAGATAAAATAATATTTATAATGATACACATATAAATGTGAATATAATATTTATGCTTATGCTACGTATGAATCATTGAGGTTTTATGCAATCCTTATTGCATATTATTACTATACATGTCAGGTAAAATGCCGAGTTAAAATTTACAGTTTACATTTCTCTTTGTATCAATAATGTCAACAACATCATCGCCGTCATCAATCGATCTTTTCGTCCCTCTTCCTCTTTTTTAAGTCAAATTAATTTTAAAATTGATTGTGCTTGCTTTATTGCATTGAGTCAGAGTCACATAAGATGTGTCAAAGGAAGATATTGAGAAACGTAAGTTTAAGAAACAGATAGACTGCAAAATAACTTCCAGCTTTTATCTACCATTACTCAATTAAAATATCTTATGTCATAGTGTCACTCGGGTTCAAAATTTAAGATTGAGCTCTGCTGCAGAAAAGTTCATCATTCCACGTGAACAGATCATTAAACAGTTTTAGTCTTACATTAGGGTCTATGCTGAGTATATTATGTAAAGTGCATGTATAGGCAAAATAAAAACAAACCATTGCAATAGAATAAGAAATCACAAGAAAGTAGCAATAATAATTTTTTATTGCAAATCATTTGTCAAACTGGAGTAAGCATAATGTATATTGTTTGCACGTTATTGGTAATTATACTAACTATATATATTTATGTTATATTATAATAACTCTTTATTCATTACCCTTTTACACAGCACACTAGCAATTGTTTTTGACGATATGGCAAGCATAAAAGCATAGCGCATTGCGTTGCTTACCCCTATTAATTTTTAAAAAATGGAAATTGCTATGAGGTACTCACGTCATGACAAAAAAACAAAGCATGATTACTTGAATTTGCGCATCAGAAAAACATTAAAGCAAATAATTTAATTATCATGCCTTATTATGAAGCTGGGCCTAAAGTGATCCCAAATTTTTCAAGTTAAGGTTTCTATACAAAATATTTTTTTCCACTAAAGACAGAAACTGGAATCTCACGTCTCAACTCCTCGACATCTCACGCGAGAGTTACTTACATACATATTAGGCGGCAGAATGCAGAAGAATAATAAATGAAACAAAGGAAGAGTCCTAGTCCTGCTGGTCCCCTGTTTTGTTGCGATTCCCTATGTAAATTCGGCAAAACAGCTTCAATCATCCATCATGAATCATAAATTAATTACTATGATCCGTCTTTCTATTTGGCCAACGCAAAACGCAACAAAGGAACTTGAACTTGTTTCTTGGACATTGGACAACCACCAACTTGCCCTTGTATTTTTGTCCGCAGGGCATTGTACGCTCCCATAAACACGCAAGTTAAGTAAAAACACTGGAAAAAAGTAATGAAACTCGACATAACTATTTTATGCTGACAATAACAAAAAATCCCAAGTATATTTACATTTTACACAAACTGCTGCTCTTTCATTTCAGCAGATTTCAGTAAAGATTCAATGGGGATGGACTCGCCTAGCTCTAAAAGTGGATAGTAAGCCAAGGTTGAGTAAAACACACAAAAATCTCAAAAAATGTAACTTATGTGAGGTTGATAACATGAATGAGACATTTGTACACGTACCTTTTATCTCTGGAATGGAAACTGGAGCGTGTGCTAAAAAGGAGGAAAACGTAATTAAAAGAGAGATTAATTGCATGGAAAATGGTTTTGATGAACTGATGAGATGAGGTTGTCTGAGATTTTTGGGAACATTATAATTATGATTAGTCATATTTACGAGTATATTTATTCGTTTAATTTTGATGCAATTAACCTTCCTTTTTCCCTACCCCTCCGATGATAATTTACGTGGAGCATTTGCCTGTTGATCAATTATGGAAGTTATGATATGAAAACAAAAATGCAAACTAATGCTGAATGATACAAGTCCACTGATTGTGGAAGATTATTCCATAATAAATAATTAAGAGAAAACACAACACGCCAACACTAGACTTTAAAGTGCGTTTTAGTTTATTTAAAATTACTTCATTATTTCGTCAAAAATGCAATGGTATATTTCGTCAATACAAAAAATAATTGTTTGCGTATTGTTTTTAAGTCCATTTCTGATGCCTATGGTATTAATTCTTAGTTTTGCGTTTATCTTCTAACGATAAGTCATATTTCAAAGTTCACTTATATTGATCATAATTATCACAAAAAATAAAATGTTAAAAAACACAAGTCAATTCTTCTTTAAGTATAAAGACGTCTCTCTCTCCTCCCTGCCCGTATCAATGTGTTGGCACGCGATGATTCTTCAAGTCTGGAATTGAAAATATTCAGACAAAAATGGTAAAATTGATTTTTTATAGAAAATAATAATTACCTATTTGCATGAAATGCATAGTTTAATTTGTACGTTGACTTACACTTATGAATCGTCTCTTGCTTCATCAGGTCTTCTAATAGTGGAAGGTCAACACTCTGAGATTCATCAAGGAGGCCACCCAAAGATGGTGGAAGATGTTGCACGCTCAAATGCTTATGAAGGGAACTCAAATCATCTCCATGAAAGTGAATCTGTATAAAATTCTTCAGTTAAAATATTTTTGTATCGCGACACGGAGAGAATGTAACATTTACAATTTGCATAAAAATATCCGTCAATTTCTGTAGAACAGGAATGTATAGCAATACTTGACTTACCCTCTTAGAAAGCTTCTCCTTCAAAAATGGCTTAACAAGATGGTAGATAAGCCCAAAGAGCTTTGGGTGGAAGATCATATGAACTCCTTTGATTCTTCCAGGCGACCCATCCTACAATAGATAAAAAGAACAATGGGCAAGTTTTTCAGATCAGCAAACGTCATTTATATTGAAAAAATGGTGTGGTGATAGTAGTAATAGTTAGTCTTCTATACCTGCATAAGTCCCACAAGTTGAGTCAGTCTTCCTGGTTTCATCGCTTTAACATGCTGCATTCCGAACCCAGTCAAGTCATGAACGAAGACAACCCCCTTCCGTTGTGTTTCTGCGGATTGGCCTACGACATAACTGAAGAGGAGCATTGCAGCACAGGCAGCTTCGTCGAAATCGAAAGCCTTGGGATCCCACCTTCCTGCAACAAAAGCGAATAAAATTGCGAACATGCATAATATATTAAATATATGCATATTATTATCTAATGCTGATTTTTTTCATTTTCTGTCAATTCAAAAAGATTTAATGGAATCATTGGTTTAAAAAAATTGGCTTCTCATTAGACCTACCTACGCGTGAAACAATCACTTGTCTTCCGTGAACATCCCTACATCTGAGTACTGTGAATGCTCCTCCGAGGTATAGGTTTCTGTAGAACTTGGGTTGGAATTTATCGAGCATGTCTTCAATCGCCTTCGTTGAGCGAGCGAAGTTGTTAACCTATTAACGAAATATTGCAATAAATAATTAATTAGATAAGGTGTCTGCTGAAACTGAAAGATTATTAGAGCAATAAATCTGCAATTATTGTAACAGGTTATTAAATTATTTTTTTCTTACTAGAAGTGCAGCCTTATCCACGTCATAGTCTTTAATCCTTAGACAACGAACGATGAATCCTGAGCAAGCGATTGGGATGACGAGATCATGGTGACCTGTATCAATTTACAAAATGTATGTAATGTAAGTTATATTTCAGATAAATAAATAATTGCATATTAGAAAGATAAGCTTTAAATTGTTGGTTATGCAAAACAACCAAACCAAAATATGTTTAAAGTTAATGAAACGGAAATCCTGCTAATAAATATTTATTTATCAAATTATCTTACTGATTAACTTAATCCGGACGTCTTCCGTCAAGCGGTTGAGTGACTCCTGGTCCTCGGTTATTGCAAAGTTTAAATTCTGAATCAATGCCATTTCGTAGAAATTAATTAAAAATAAATAATAATTTAAAACGGGGTAACTTGAAACTCAGATTAAAAAATCTGTTGCTTCTAAAATTATAGAAACAGGTCCAATTTTTAACGATGAGGTGGTAGAGGAGGAGAAGACGCGTCTTTCTACGCCCGGGTTCCTTAAGTCACTGTCAGTGAAACATTTTGTTCTGACAGATAATGATTCTCTACCTAAATTCTATCCTTTAATTTTAAGCTACAGCAAAACTGTGGAAGACATGACAGAAATTCGAACATTACATTACACATGTACATGTACTGGGTACATTTAAATGGGACAAATGTACTACAGTGTTATTAAAGAGTATCCTCTTTTTAAAATTGTACCTAATTCGTATATTATTACAGTTGTAATGTGAGGGGATGTTTTGCCTTATCAATATTATGCGCCTTGCTCAATGCACTGTATAAAGTATAAATGTTGAGGGTAGTAATCGTTATAATGTTAGTGCAGATGCAGATGAGACGATGACAGCGGATTTTTAATTTTCCCATACTGCGTTACATTTGGTGCATTGTCATTTAAAAAATATGCCATTATTATCAGGAAGAAAAAAATAGTTTGCTTTAATTTACTTACGTCAAGTAAAGTCATCAACATCATCATGAATATCACAAGCTATGAATGTATGAATGAGTAGAAGTAGGCAGTTAGCTATCAATTATATTTTAATGCAAGACGTATGCAAGGCAAACGGCATGCTTCATAACTATCTATTTAACTAGGTCATGTAATATACAGACGGATGGATGGTTGTTTGTCATTCTGAATATTATATGAATTGACAATCGTAAAAATGTGCATAGGCATATTGAGTTTTTAAAAAATTATCTGCAGTCAACATTTTTTAAAATAACATCATTGAAAATACATACCTATAAGCACCTATTCTTTATCTCCGTGTGTATTTTTGTGCGTTATGGCTCATGTCATTATGGTGGCGGTTGGCGGTGCGGTGATATATGAGTAAGCAGTAGTGAACAAGTTCTGTAGCTCAAGGGTGCATTTCTGTTGATGAAGCGAAAATAATTCTACGATTCCAATTAAAGCCAATTTGGAACGAGGAGATATAACGCATTTGGGTTTTCAGTAAAAATTAAAGAAATTTATTCAACTCAACAATAAAAATGACAAAATCACTCAATATCATTATCATACAAGTAACCTGTTCCAGCATTCATAATAAGTAGGCTTTTAAGAATATGATGGACAAGAGCCTTGATCACTACTTCGAAGTCTTGTTGTGTCCAATCCGAGCGTTCGCAGGGTTTTA
>JAHZNJ010001803.1:0-11124 GCA_027744475.1 Lepidocyrtus cf. sotoi NNG-2020 | reverse complement strand
AATAGCAAATCTTCATTTAATATTTTTGTTTGTTTGTTTTTGTTTTAATAAGTTTTTGAGCAACTCTGGAATATTTTTATTAGGTCATTGGCTGTTGGCTCGATGGAGGTCCGATCGGACCCAAGTCTGTGTTATTCTTCAAGAAATATCTGGAAAAGAAAAAAGAGAAAAACAAATTCCCACAAAATTAGTCAAGTTTTTTTAAAAGATGATTTTTTAAAAAAGGAACACATTTTAATTTGAATTTTTTAAAACTTACTTCTCCAGCTTTGCGATAATATGCTTCCCGTACGTGTACTTCCGGAGCTGAGCGAGATGTGGGCGGATTCTCTGCATCAACATCTTCCGCTGGGACGGCTCCGCCACATCAATCATTTTCTGTACAACGTAGTTTGCGTACTGGTCCTTCATCATAATGTTCAAGGGACTCGTAGTAACACTGCAACACAACATACAAAAAATATTCACCGGATTTAGTATAAAAGCCAAACTTTAAAATCAGAATATAAGTGAATTCAATATCGACAAAAAATAACGATAAAATTGTTTTATTTTTTTCTAACTTTTCCTCATACCCATTTTCAGTATTAGTAGTGTAAGCAGTCACTTCGTCAATCAGGATGGTTTTATCTTGGCGGCTGGCGTAGGTCACACACTTCTCCACAACGTTGGAAGCGAACTTGTGCTGGGAATATGTGCAAACTTTTCCTAAGACGACGGCCACGATCTTCGCCTTATCCTCGGGCTTCCCGTGTTCCAAGACGTGCTGCACTACATAGTTTCCGTATTGGTCTTGGATAAGCTGTTCGGCTTGACCGTGCAACTCGTCCAGAATTGCGTTGGTCTGATCTTGTGTGCAATGCTCCAGGATGCGCTGAATTACTCGACAGCCGTAAGGATGTGTGGAGAGAGTGTAAACCTATTGAAGTAAAAACAATAAATGAAATATTTAAATCTTTGTTTAAAAATTATTGCAAAAATTAAATTAGATTTATTTTATAATGATATTTAAATTCTCTAAGGAGGTGGCCTGACGTCCGATTTTTGGAAAGAGGGGACTCGTTGCGCCGAATAATGCAGATCCTGCTCTGAGCGCACCCTTATCACCTCCAATCAGCCTTGAGGTTCCATTCATAATACCAGGTGGTGGAGATCCTTCAATAGAAACAAACAACAAAGAAACTCAATTAACATTCCAACTAATTACTGGATTTTCAGAAAGAATTTTAAGTTTTAAGCAAACAAACACATGCAGAAAACAAACTTTTCATAAAAAAAGATTTCCCTCTTAGGGCAAGCATATTTATCCATATACATAATAATATTTACCAAGAGGACCATAGGTAGCCCATTTGTTACGTTCCGAGTCGAAAGAATCTCTTCTGAGTGCCCCTGCTAGCATGTAGCGTTTCGATTTGATTCAAAAGTTTTGCCCAATTTTGTAACGTAATATATATAGCAAGAAAAAGAACAAAAAAGAAAAAAACCCCTCACCACAAAATTATTACATAAAGTAAAAAAATATTAATCCATAATTATCCATAAGTAAAGCGCACAAAAAAAGTAGTCAAGCAAAAAATCTCAAAGCAATTATTTTTTCATAGTTTTTATTTAAATTTTAAAGATTAAAATGTACAACAACCTGGACCAATGGACGAAGCATTGAGTGAAGCAGGATTATAGCCCTGAGCAGTGCCGTATTGTGGGTTGACACCAAAACCCCCCGAGCCTTCTCACAATTGTCAATGTTTTGTTTGTTTTTTATGTACAAATTGTTTGGTGATTGTGGAGGAGGAGGTGTGGAGTGGAGGAAACAAGAGAACAAAGAGAATAAAAAATTTATTTAATTACATTAATTAATCAAATATGTCTTTTGTGTACAATATTTATAATTTTATTTAACGAATAAATTTAACCACTACCAAAAAAACCATAATATTTTTAACATTTTTCTTTTCAAGAAGCTAAAAATTTACAGCCTTAACTTTGCTTTTGCAACAAGTCGCAGCAGTAATTAATTAACCCACCCTCAAATTAAAAAAAGCATGCATTTTGTTTAAAAATTAAAAACAAGAAAAGCTCAACGGTTTTTGGAAGTTTTTCATTACCTGGATTATTCACAAGGACTGGTGCAGGTGAGACAAGGCGTAGTGGAGTGGCACCCCTCGCTCCCATAACGAGACTCCCATTTTGATCATAGTAGGCTGGAATCACTTGATATTGTCCAGGTTGTGCATTCAGTTCATTTCCGGTTGGGGACAAGGGTCTTCCTGGCTGCCGTTGAACCTGCCCTGTTGCTGCTCCAGCAATCAGTCCAGTAGGATAAATCCAAGATGGAGCGACATTATAATAACCTGGGACTACCGTTGATCCTTTAAATATAAAAGCAAAAAGACACTTTAGTTAATTATCCTCAAAATTATTTAATTAGTTTCATTTTCCATCCTAATTTACCACTACACAGGACAAACAATGCGAATCAAATCAATTTCATTCTTAGTTAGCCAATTCAATTCATAGCAATTTACATGGCAGCTAAAAGATCTTCTCATAAAAACTTGTCATGCGCCAATTTTTATTTATTATAGTATCGTAATCCTGCCTAGCCTAACTTTCACCAAACTCTTTTGTCATTTCCTTTTTAAAACTATTCTACCCTGTCCTGTCAAAAAGAAATCTTTTTTGCTTGTTGTTCCTTGCCAAAAATAGAAACAGGACCTTATATTCAACTTCAACTCGACAACAGCAACAAATAATAATATTACATTGTGTGTCAATAATGATAAGCCCATTTTCGATAAACGTCCATCATTCATCAAACACAAACACGGTACCTTACTTTACTAAATGACTCCTTCACGGCATGCGCTTAATCGCCACGCAATCATCATAATCATCCTCCTGCTTATAATAAATGCTTACAAATATCAACACAAAAAAGCGATTCTTCTTCTCTCAGTACGCAATGAATCTCTCTTTCGACGAAGGCGACGGTGATTTATACATCGAAACATAATCAAATTAGGTTAAGCAGACAATACTTGAATAAACCTATTCTCTACTATTTTTATTGCATTGCATTTCATCTTCTTCTTTCTTGCTGAATCTGACTGAATTGTTGCTAAAACGGAAAAGATTAAAGTAGGCAATAAACTCGAGTCATAGACATCATCAACGTCATCATCGGGCCCATTACAATCCACAAAAGAGCCTACTAAATTGCATTCACATGTTTTTTTTTTCAAGATAAACGCTTATTCTTATTCTCTCAATTGCAATCTCAAGTGATTCGTTCGTTTTCATCTGCAAAAAAATCTTTTAAGCATTTTGTCAAAATCACGTTTACTTATTGCTTCCCTCCATATTCTCTGTTCCACTTCAGTACGAAAATAGCTCCTACTTGTCTCTACTTGTTTCAAAATGCCTACAAGAGACAAGACATGAAAAAATGAATGGCCTTTCTTTATGTTTCTTCTACTTAAAAAATCTAAAAAAAGAGAAGATTATGATGATAGCGATTACTACGATGCGATGAAATTCAAGAAAATCAAGTGGAGTTGTGATTGTGATGCGATGGTGAAAGCTATTTTTAGCCTAATTTTGTTTCTTTAAAAAAATGACGAAGTATTCTAGAGCATCTATTTATCTAGTCACTCAGCTATTATTATCTAATTCAGTTCTTCTCAGGTGGTGTCATAATAATATCATAATTTCATCCTAATAAAGAATCTACTACAAATTTTGTCCGACATACTCTCTTTTAATATCTCAATACATTCTTATTGTGTCAATAGGAAAAAAAGAAGAAGGCGACGATGTTGTTGATGACATTTACAGAAAAGAGATACGGAAACAAAAAATCAAAAGAAATGAAGATATTCCTTTCCCACTTAACTCAATTCAATTCCTTATCTTCTACTTAATAAAATTACTAAATTAGTGTGACTTGGCTTTTCTTGGCTTAAGTTTAAGAAGCTTTTTAAATCTCTTAGGATTAGAATACTATTTAGTTCACTCACATCTCTCATTTCAATCCGTTTCCTTTTCTTTACGAATTACGAATCTAACAATCTCATTACTTAGGCGCATGCGTGCATGCATATCAATGGAAGGATTAAAAGAAAATAAATGAATGAATTGTTTGCGATGCTTTTGCCATGCTGCTGCTGCTGGCAAAAAAGTGTCTGTCTGTTTAGAATGTTATGTTTTGTCCCTCTTTAGAAAGTTTTTTACGCAACAACGGCAACATAAACACAAAAGCAGAAGTACAATGATACTTTTTTTTACATAATCTATTATGCACTCAACGTACGTACGTACTTTGAAGTCTAAACAACCGTCCTTTGGACAAAAGTTGCAAATAAATAAGACACGGTATTATTGTTGGTATTGACATGAAATTCGAAGAAGTTGTTGCGTAATCATCATTAACAAGTCAAGTCATCGATATTAAATAAAATATAATCCTTTGGTTTAGGACCTAGTTTTTAGGTTGATGTCATGTCATACGCCAGCCGATGCAACAATGTAAGGTAAAAAGTTATAAGCAAATTAAGGCAAGGGTTTTGCGATTGCGATTTGACTGTTCAACGGATCTATACATCGAAGCGTAATACGCATTTCAATTAAATTTCTATTGAAAAATAACCTATTCATTAAAACTCTGTTGATGTCCACCACCACCAACGGCGATTAGTCGATAGATTTGATAAACATCTGCATTCTGCATACATAATTTAATTTTAATATTAATTTTATTTTGTAAATAATCTTTGAATCTCTGATTCGTCATACCTGCTGCAATAAGTGCGTATGGTTCCTGAGGATTGATAACGTACGGGGCCATAGGGTAACCAGCCGAGCCTGGTGGGATACCGGCTGGTGCAGCGGCTGTTGAGAGATAAAAACAAAACACAGAATTTTAAATAGATAATTCAGATTTCAGAATTAAAATAATATTCATTCACAATATTTTCATTATATAAACTTTTAAACGATGAATGTTTGAATTTCGAATCGTGCGTGTCTGACTAATTTAAATAGAAAAATTCAAAGAACTTCAAAGAAACAAAAGAAAAAGGTTGGAGAAGAAGAATCAACCATGCCATGGTTGACGGTTAAACTGCGTATCAAAAATGATTATCATAAAATCGTTTTTCTAACAGAATAAATTTAAAAAACGCTGCTTACCGATCTGTTGTTGTTGTTGAAGATACTGCTGTGGAAGAATGGACATAGGAGGAGCGTTCCCATTCGTCGTTGTGCCATTGTGATTACGGAAAAGCTGGAAACAATGAAATAAATAAACAATTGAAATTAAATTTAATTGAAACATTTTCTGTTTTCATTATAATAAGTTTTAACAATCAAAATCGCACTTCTTTATCTGTTTACAACTCACTATACGTTAAACCAAGCCTAACAAATCTACTTGCTGAGAACGCAAATTATTTTAGTTTTTCGCTTAGGGCCCTTATGTCATGTCATGATTTCATTACACAAAAAAGTCTGCAAATTTATTCTACGACAACGTTGAAGAACCGTTAATTAAATACTGTTTTGCGGCAATTTTGAACATTTCAGTTTCTAATTTGCATTAATTTAAGTTTTCTCAGCTTGCGAGAGCGAAGCTTGCTGAAACTTTATGTGAAGATGAAAAATGAGCATTAACGATCGGCAATCACTCATATTTGACAAAAAATTAAATTTTCCATATCGTATAGGAAAGCACTTAACAGGGGAGCTAGAACAGTGCAAAATATCTTACGAAATTGCTTCGTAATGAAGAAAGAAAGTGTGGTTTGGTTTGTGCTAATTGCATTACCCATATACAAACACAACATATTTCATTTTCATACAAATACTTAATTTGAAGTCCTAAACAAATACAATGCGCCATTTTTTCTCTACTAATTTCATTATTTATTATTATTGAGTTATTTCCTTTTCCTACCACTCAGGATTTTGCAAACTAATCAAATAAATGCCAAAGAGAGAGCCAAAATAAGAGAAACAAATGAAATTACAACAAACAACCTATTTTTTATTTCAAGACAAGAGTTTGAAATTTTCGAGCTGAGATTTAATGACAGTCAAAAATGATGATGATGACAGTTATGTTTCTCCTTAAGGTGTTTTTTATTTTATAAATAAAATTTTAACAAATTTCTTTTCCCTTCAAGCCGTTATTGGGTTATTAGTGTGTTAGAGCTCTCAGCTCTTTTCGCAGTATGTCATTCACTTCATTACTCATTATTATATCCTCTCTTCTTCTTGCTTCAAAGAATTCTCTAATGTTTTTGAAGGAAAATAAAAATAAAACATTATCTTTTACTAATTTCAGAGACACTTCAGTGTTTCGTTCTTACAATTAGATTTCTTGCAAGTTTTCACAATAGCTCATTTCCTCAACTTTCTATTGTCTTCTCTTGTCGATTGTCTTAAACTCCTCTTGAGAGAAGAAAAAATTCCCAAATTAACAATAAAACCGTTGTTGTTGCTAAATATTTGTAGCGTTAGCGTCCGTGCTTTCTATGGAGGAAACGATAACGATATCATGAAAATACTTATAAAAATACCTACACAACAAATGCAGACAAATTACAGCTAGCCAACAATCAGTCAATTTATCTTCATTACAGAATTATTGCAAGTCGAGATGGTAGCGGAGGAAAGGGATAAATTTAAATTTAAACTAACGACATCCTTGTTAGGTATAAAATCTATTTGCTTATGCTTTGGATTAATTTTGCTTTAAAACCTACCACTACATTTTCTTTAAAGTCAAAAATAATAAATTTACGATGTCTTAACAAGGTATAAATAGACAAACGAATTGAAGAGAACTAGAGTCCACGACCACGACTTCATTCAGCTCGAACAAGTCCATAACAAGCAAGCTGCTGGTCGTCGTCATCGTATATAAATAAAATGTCAAATTCGCAATTTACAAAAATGTTTTCTACCTTGTAAATTTTCTAGTAGAATGCAATATACTGGATTTAGATTAAATCTCGACATGCCATATTAAATATTTTTTTCTTTCTTTTTTTCTTGGGGAAAATAGGATTAAATTTACAACTGTGTCTACAGAAATATAACGGTACATGGCTTGATGGTGGATGATGCAAAAGTGTTGTAAATAAATAAAAACGTAGCCAATAAGAACAAACGGCAAACGGTTTAAAAAATATTGAAAAAGTTTAAGCCTTTTTTATGCCAATCCTATTTTTATTTTTTTATTTTTAAAATCAATTTCAAAATCGATGCATAAAAATATGTAAAGGACATTTACTCCTCTTCCACTTCTTCTTCGTCTTCTTCTGCACTTTACCATAAAACCAAAATGCAAAAGACCTCACGCCAGAAAAGTCAATTTTTTCGTAAACAAACAAAAATTTTATGGATGATTATTAGCATTTCTACTTTATTTTCATTTTTTCTAAAAAGCCATAAAATACACTCGTCTTTGTGAAAGATTTAATCTTTACCAAAAGAACATCGAATCTACCATCCACTAAGTAACCGAGATTCGATATAAAAACTGATTAGACTTTAGACTTAACCATATTATGCATATACGTAGGGAGTTCCGGCTCTCGCAATAAAAGAAGTTTTAAAAAGAAGAATGTGAGAGAATATGTTGAGTTGATTGAGAACTGTCTGTTTTCTCTCTGTGTCTATGTCTATAAACTTTAGAGAACAAGTTTTCTTCATACAGTGTTTGTTTCTGTGACGGATTATCATGATCATGATGACGACGATGCTGATGAGACGAAAGGGTGAAATGATGGCAAAAATCAAAGTCTTGAAAGAAAAGCCATAAAAATATGTTTGTAATGAAATCTGCATGCCGAATGCACTGCAAACGCAACATTTTTTTCAAATTCTGCTTTAAAGTCGGCCTTAAATTTATAATCCTCATTCCTCATCATCATCATCGCCATTGCCAAATTCGGAGCCACTCGAATTCGATTCGAACTTCTTCTCATTCATTCAAGAATTGCAATGTTTTTTTTTCTCTTCTCGTATTTGCTCCTGCTGCTCTCGTCCAAAAAGTAAAGTTTAGTTTTTCTTTTTCTTTTTTTTCTCATCATCATGATCAACAACATCAGCATAGCATCGCCATTGAATAGAAATTGCTCTTCCCTACTGACTCTCCTTCTAAATAAGGGAATAAGACCCAATTACGGACCGTTAGCCTCTGTCTATGTGTGTGTAATTTTTGCCGTGAGCATTTGATTTTGATATCATATATCACCATTTATGATTATGACTATGATTAACGTAAATAATTTTCATCTTCTCATCTGTTTGTATTGTATTTGTAACAGTATTAATATTTTTCTTAAAAACGTACAAAACTTAAAAAAGAAAAGCAATTTTGTGTAAGTGGGCATAAGCACGAGCAAAAACGAGCTCAGCAGAAGACTTCTTTTAAATTGGAAGACGGTAACTGCTCTTTAGTTGTTAAAGAATTGTTTTCTTCTTTTTCTTTCTTTCCTTCCTCTCTCCTCCACACATCGACATTATCATCATCCTCAGATAATTGCACCACCTCCTTTACTTCAGCAACAGTAAAAGAGGTTTGCATGTGCATATTACTTTAATGAACTGTGACAAATACATAAGTAATGCGTAAAATAAAAACTTGTTACTGTTATTTAGTTGATGTTGTTGTTTTGTTACAGGCTGCGTTTTGCATTTCACTTGTCTTGTGTGTTTGTGTAAACGAAAATGAGCACGCATCCGTATAAAATATAAAATAAACAGGTCTAGGTGCACAGAGATCGTACAGAGATCGATGCCATATCCCCATTTTAAAAACCATTAGTATTCGTCATAGCTAATTCAATTTTTTTCAACTCGTTTTTCGCATCAATTCCTATCATAATCGACATAATATTCTTCTTCATCCCATCATCATTATCATTTTCATCGCCACTTACTTCTTTATCTCTCTCTTTTTTCTATTCCTTCTCTTCGTGAATGATGTTTGCAAAAAAAAAGAATTCTATTTAGCATTATCAAATTTTCTACTACAAAGTTTATTGTGCATGTCTAATTTTTCCCTTGAGAGCTTTAACATTTTGAATAAAGTTTTAAATAAAAATTATATGAATACATATAAAATCATCAACAAAACTGACTTCTCTCTACCCTTTCGCCTTTAGGTACTAAGAAGTCCTCCTTTTAATTTTATAGTTTCTTTCGTACAATTCAAAAACTAGATTCTTGCTACTGTCCTGCGGCTTACACATCCGTTCTGCCATGCCACACTCAATGATCAGCGTTTTGCATCAATTTTGCACGAGTTGAAGTTGGAGGAGAAGCAACAAGTGCATAACCGCATCATAAACATAACACAACAACGCTACCCCTATTAAGCCCATGTAAATAGGTGAATAAGTTTTCCCCCAAAAACATGACATATTACCTTGCTAACAGCTTCTCTTCCAAAAAAATATTTTATACCCTGAGCCACTACCACCATCGCATATTTATTACACAAATTCACGATCAAGATCCTATTTTCAAATAAAAAAAAATCTCAAAAAACTAAATAATCTTATCGTTGCTCGTTATCACGCATAACCGTTTACTTTTTAAGCTCGCAAAAACGCTTTTTAGCAACAGAAGTTGTTGTGTTGCGTTGTGCCAAGAAGACCTACAAAGGAAAATTGCAACTTCTGATGGCATGCATGCCAGAGACAGCAGCAGCAGTGGACCAGTACTTAATAGGATTGGCATGAAAATGTCAAAAGTTCTTTAGAATAAAATAAAAATGTTTATACCGATGCAATGCAGTGCGATAAAAGTATTATTACTACTTAATACTATTTACCCATTTGGCTCTCTGACTTGTATCTGAGTATTGAAAAACTGCCATTTACTTACTTAAAATAATTATCATCGTCAACATTTAAGTTTATTAAGTCCTGGCAAAAATATCACATAAACACGATGACTTAAGGAAAGAGTTGAATTGTAACGGTATTTAAATTTTAAAAATTTTAAATGCGTTATCAAAATTTAGATCTTGCTTTGAAATCTAAATCTTTATAAGAAGGCAATCATACTCGTCTTAAAATAATTCGTTTTTTCGCCAAAAACTCCTACCTTTATTACGAAAATTAATTTGTTTGCTGCGTAGTTAAGTAGATTAAAACTGATGATAAGTAAATACAAAACGAAAATTCTCGTCTTAAAATAATTCATTTTTTCGCCAAAAACTCCTACCTTTATTACGAAAATTAATTTGTTTGCTGCGTAGTTAAGTAGATTAAAACTGATGATAAGTAAATACAAAACGAAAATCATGACGATGATGATGATGAGAATAGCCCATTACGTATCATTTAAACAGATTTGTTAAGAAGAGAAAAAATTACAAATAAGAAGTTTGCTTCCTTTGAAACTTAACTCGCAAATTTCTTTCCTGTTCCTCCTTCTCTCTCTCTCTCTTGTGTCAATTCCCTTCCCAAGACATTTACTACATGAAAACAGGAACAACAGCAATTCTCTATCAGAATTATCATCAACGCAACAACAACAACGTTTAAAAAATCAAAGACAGAGTGAGTTAGTTGCTGCTGCTGTTAATGTCGTTCCGTTGTATCTCGCGAGCCGAATCTTTTAAAAAAGTCGACAGCGGAGACGGAAAACGCCACTTTTTTCCACTTTTTTCTTTCTCAAGATAAAATGCAGAGGAAGGAAAGTAGTAAGAAATTAAATGACTTGTGAATTTTTTGTTATTGTAATTGGACAATGCAAAAAAGAAAGGATGCGACGACTTCTCCACTCAACTTCAAAAGCTTCTTGAATCACAACAGCAAGCAGCAGAGGAAAGGAATAGGGGAAGGAGACGAGAGACAGAGAACTTTTTAGTTAAAAGAATGTAATTTAATTGAAAGTTCTCACAGTAGCAACCCAACGGGAGGACATTTCTCCTCCC
Source organism: Lepidocyrtus cf. sotoi NNG-2020 (assembly GCA_027744475.1). Classification (NCBI taxonomy): domain Eukaryota; kingdom Metazoa; phylum Arthropoda; class Collembola; order Entomobryomorpha; family Entomobryidae; genus Lepidocyrtus; species Lepidocyrtus cf. sotoi NNG-2020. The sequence goes on along the minus strand of JAHZNJ010001803.1, from coordinate 170 downwards.
GTTCGTTCTTTGCTCCTCTTCTTCTTCGTGTATCATTTTCTTTTCCTTTTACTTAAGAATAATAATTCTGTGAAAAAATATTCTTACGTCACAAAATATGCTTTTTCTTCTTTAAGCGAAGGATGTTTACGATTATCCTGTACTACCATTCCTAGGTTCTTTTCAAATCT
>JAHZNJ010001802.1:0-22648 GCA_027744475.1 Lepidocyrtus cf. sotoi NNG-2020 | reverse complement strand
AATCTATCGATTCCTTCGTAATTTAATTTCGGAAGCCAAAGCCAAATCCCTACATCCCTTGTTTCAAACAAGATGCATATATTATGCTAGTACTTTTTATTTAGCAGTGTTACCTATTGGCTATGCGTTTTTGATGAGTAATCCATAAACTTAAAACCTATATATAATGAATTTGTGGTTAGTCTGGTTTACATCCTTTTATAGAGTACTTTGTATAGTTTTGATTTATTAACCTGTTTTTTTTTAAAAAAAAAGAACATTTCAATTAATAACCTTCCACATTAAAAATGTTGTGTTCTTTAGTTATTAATAGGTTTGCTAGTAACATTTTGCAGTTAGGCATAAACAAAATAAGCACTACACTACCGCAATCATTTATGTTTTCGTGCTTACAAGCTACAAACTTTTTTCTACCCTGTAAAAATTGGCATAATGAGCTATCTCCTTAAAATATCTATCACGATTTACCATTTCACCTGTGCAATCTGCCAGGTGAACAATTACAAATGATTATTTTTGATGAACGATCAATTGCTTTATTCACTTCAAACTTTGTTAAAGAATAAAGTCTGGTTTGACAATTTAAATTGCAATATGCCGACTTCTCGTGTCCCATATTAATCTTTTGTTTCCTTTTTTATACACGCCCTACCTAATTTGCTTGCGCATCATCGATGTATATATACGTACCTAAATATAAAATGCAAGAACAGGTTAATATTTCATTTAAAATTGTGTTACAAAAATAACGTACACAAACAGGTGAATGCTTTGCTCATGATAACATTTTTCGAAATTAATTTTCTGCAGTAGTTTTACTTATTATAAGCTTATATAATCTTTTGTCTGGCTAAAAGAAAAAAATAGCATCCTTTTTCTCAATGACATTCGTAGTTTTATTGCTGATTCTCTGACCCTTTATGTAGCTTCAATGTAATCCTTGTGGTGTGGTATATTTTTCAATTGTTGCATAAAATTAGAATCTTGAAAGACTGGGAGAGAAGCGGTTTGCAATCGCAGATGAAGGGACCTCCTAAAATGTACTTAACGCTGCAGCGCGCTGCTGTAGCACGTTGACAGCAACATTTATAGGTATCCTTGTAAAGAGTTGTTATCCACATGACATGATAATAATTTAATGGCCTACATCTACATGCAAAAGTCTCTATTATAAATATTAATCCTACTATGCGCAAGCCACTTATCAATATGTCAAATTAGCATAATTACTTATTACGATAAAACTTGTTAACAATCGTGCTGAGGATGGTGAAGATATTGCTTAAAAGCACCTGCATCCTTGCCTAATTTTAAATATTTTTATGGACTTGTGGATGTGATGTATTGCTGCAATTATTATTGTTTTGTTCAGGTGCAATTATTATAAATCTATTTTTTGAATCCTTTGATACAGAAAACCCACGGTGCTCCCGCAGATAATGATAGACACGTTGGAGATTTGGGTAATATTCTTGCTGATGCTTCAGGGAATGTTCAAATCGACATCACTGACGACAAAATCTCTTTAACTGGCGGAAACTCGATTATTGGTCGTGCTATTGTTGTGCATGAGAAGAAGGACGATCTCGGCAAGGGAGGCGATGAAGGAAGCTTGAAAACTGGGAATGCCGGAGGAAGAATTGCTTGTGGACTCATTGGAACAATTTTTCAAAAGAAGGCCTAGACTGATTAATACAAAATACTTACGCAAAGTGCGTTGACAAATTACCAAAAATATTCGATTTATTAGTTACTGTATTATTTTATTCACTTACGGAATTTAAATGCCTACCATCACCCATTTAAAGAAAGAATATCTATCAACATTTACATTTTTTAAAGTTTATTGAAGTTTAAAGCTATCTAATTAAAACCAAATATTTTGCTTTAACTCTTGACTTTCTTCTATTTGAAAACAAATCATTTGCTGCGCTCATACCTACTTCCATATTTACCAGTGAACCTAGTTATATCTCATTTCACAGGATTTAAAGGTTGTAAATGATGCTGATGATCAAAAACATGAGTTTTGCTAAAATGTGTCGGAGGATGAAACGACAAGCGGAGATAATTTTGTACAAATAAGTTTTTTAAGTGATACAATGTACGAATTAATGATTGATACAGCTTTATCATGCAATATAAAGATGAACGTTACACATTTTATTTTTAGCATACTATTTCTTCCGTATAATTGTTATTATCGTACCTCGAACCAATCAAATTAATTGCCAAAGTACTTTTAAAACCAAGCGGAAGATAAATTAGTTTTTAAGTTATTCCCTTTTATGCATGACGTCACGTCAGAGAAGTAATTGACAAGAAATGAAACGATCATTTCTAAATTTTGAGCATTAAAAGTTTTATTATAATTTTTGCACCGTATCATGAACTTGATCTGCTATGCTGCTGATTGATCTAGCTACCCTTTTTGTTGCTCGATCTCGATTACCAACGGATCATCGCCATTTGCCATCTGTTGCTCATGGTATTGTCCCGGACCAAGCCCGACTGGATTAAAAATAAGACCCGTTTGTGGCCTACAAACAATGTGATCCTGTTTTCTTTTCTCTTCTGCGACAGACTTTAACCAACCGACTCAACTGGTTATTTATAAAATTAAAGTAAGCTTTAATCGCACATATGCTACTCTCTCTCCATTAGTCCAACCAACGTACTTTAAAAGTGAGTCGTAGTCGCGGAAGGTACATATTTGTTATATTCAATGATGTTGTGCAATTAAAGTGCGTCGCCCTTTCAAGAACATTCAAATAAAAGTTCAACCTCCTTCAACAACGCAACTTTTGGGGTTGAGGTGTCATCTGCTGCCTTTTGCTTTTTTTACTTTCCATTTTATCAACATTGTCTTCTTCTTAAGCAGAATTAAAGAGGAGTTTCCCTGCTTCAGTGCTACAGTCAGAGAGAGCAACTTTGAAGATGTGTTATGAAACATTGTTGTTCTTCAAATGCAACTCATCATTTGTCGTAAGGCATTTGTTGCTACATTTTAACAAGTTTTCATACAAGCTCATCTCTTAATAGAAAGGGAATAATATTACCTATGTACCTATCTATGGCATGTGGCATTCCTCCTTTTTGAAGAAGCCTAAACCGTTTTTATCTTCTAGGAGCTTTTGATCAAATCGGAGATAAAAGATTATGTGTGATGTGATGTAGGTATAAAATATAATCTTTTACTCGTAGGCTGGTTTTCTTTGTTTCCCGTGCTGTGTCCAGTAGTAGAAGTGGTCAATTTCTATTGCTACTGCTGCGTGTGTGATAGAAAAACGAACCGTATTCTTTTATGTTGGCGTTTGCTTTTGTGTAACAAACAGTATTTATTGCTCAAACTCTTCTACTGTGAATATTATGCTCTTCTTTTGGTTCTAAATATAAAAGTATCATTTCACTAAAAGTACTTATATTGCTGGCTAAATTTTGCATGTCGGTTCGTATAGGTATGTGATATGCATGCATGAAATTTTACCCATAAGTAATTCTGTTTAGCCAGCCATCCACACCTAAATTTTATTAATTTTTACCTCAACTTTTTTGTATCCTTTCTTTGTCCTGCTGGCTGCTGCTGCTGCTTGCTCCCCTTCTTCCACCAATTCCACTTCTATTACCTGCTACTGCGGAATCGGCGAAGTAGCAAGCAAGCCAGGAGCATTTCATTTCATAATCATTATCAAGTTCTTCATTTCATATCATGACGAGCTATTCATTTCATTCCGTTTCGTTTATGTAAGCATTCTCCTCGTCCCGTCCGCGTCCCCTCATATCCATGTAAGTTCCGTTGGACCGAAATACCTTTGCTCCAGCAATAAAAGCTAATCTAATGTAAAGCCAAAGCCTCACTCAACCCTATTCCTTATAACTGGAAACAAAAATTGGCATAATATAGTATCGTCCGTAGTAGAGTAGGTAGGTATTATATATTACTCACTCTCACTACTCGGCTCGCTGTTGTTCATCTTCATCATAATGTGTGTTATTATTGCGTCTCTTTGAAAAGACAAGCAAGCAAAAGTCAAAATGACCCAGCAACAACGACCAGTAAAGCAACAACAGTACACACTACACAGCACATACACACGAGATTTTATGCGGATAAATTTCTTACAGTTCATTTGAAACCTTTCATTGGTATAGCACAACCATAATTTTATTATCCGATTACTACACACACCTATTTCTTCCTTAAAATTTTCAAGCAATGAAGCAGACAAGTGATATATATCGGTCACACAAAATGCTGAACATTGCTTCTTGCTCATATCAGTTTAGATTATTTATATGCTTTCAACTAAATTACCTACATCAAATTATGGTTACGTAATCAGTGCCTGGTGCATACTGCAAAACTAAAACAACTTATGCATTGACAAGCAATATTTACCCATTCACATATTACCACGATTAAATGACTTTTACTACTACGATTCCGACTAGTTCTTGTTTGTAAGCTTAATTTCCTTGCAATTGCATATTAAACCGGATAATTTATCATTGTATCACCACCACATTAATTTATCATAGAGGAAAAGAAAAAAGTATACAGCTCCAATATTTTTAGCATTTACATTATTTACATGCAATGGCAAAGCAAAATTTACCTTCAAAAAGGAGTCAGGAGCAAAAAACAATTGATTATGCTTGATAGAAAGCGCAAACCTAGCAAACTCAAGAAAAAAAAGATGCTGAAAAGCTTGCTAGTTTCTCTTGATTCTACAGAGATGAGAATGTTGGCGAAGAGGATTGAATATACATAGTCTGATTTGACGGGAAGAACTGTGTGAATCTGTGAAGTGAAGAAAAAAATGCGTCTCTTTGAAATGTTCTTTTTGCTGCTGTATGAAAAATGAAATGAACAAAGTCAAAAGCAGTAAAGCATTACCCCAAGAAAAACAAATATACGTACGTACACATACACAGCTGTAGTATCTCATCCTCCTTCCATTATTCACAACTCTACAACAAGACTAGCTAACCGGTGCGGTATAACCCTTTCTTCCTCGTATGTTGATTTCATACGTAATCGAATAGCACGTGTAAAGCACTTTACAATAGTAGAGAGAGGAGAAATTGACACACTGAAACATATTATACGGAGGAGATATGCAACATGCTGCACTTCTCGGAACCTACGTGTAGGATAGGTTAATATCAGGAGGAGAAGAGTCAGCATGTCTGACTGCTCATATATATATATATATCTTCTGCCTCTATCCTATCCTTTTCTATTGAATAGACTGACATCCATCCGTACACGCGTACGGTACGGCCACGGCGTACGGTCCTATATAGCCTATGCTCTGTATGTCTGTATGTATCGACATCGTTGTGTGTGTGTATATGTATATTATGTATTGATGGGAAAGAGAAAAGGAGAGAGAGGGAGGGATCCTACATCCTCCTACCAAACAAAACCATGAAGGCAAATGTCTTGAATCAAAAGCAAAATCAGTATAGGAAGACATGCATTATTGGGAATTATGATGAGACTGATAATGTTAAGTGAATACCAAAAATATTGCATTAGACTAGATATGGCTATTTAGCATACGAGTGTTAGGCACTTTATCCTGTACGTACTACGCAAGCACAATCCTGCCCATGTTTCGAGCCGGGTTGGTGGGTTTGTTTTCATGATGTCATAAATGACGACGAGGGAAACGAGAGAGATTCCTCAAAGCCATATGATCGCGTGTTGACCATCAACACAACAAAACATCAACTCGGCCAACTTTTTTCTGCTCTGCTGCTCTGCTGCTGAAAGTTGAATTGAAATGAAATGAGAGAAGAGAAGAGAAGAATGAGTAAAGGTTTTTGAGGAGGAGAACCAAAGTAAGAGCGTGTCTGTTTTGCGTGCATTATTGTGTGGATACGCTGCTTTTGTTGTTAGTTTTTCTCTTCATTAGAGGAGAATTTTGGAATTGGAGTGATTAGAGTGTAGAAAAATGTACTATAAAATGTAGGTAAATATGGATTACCGTTGTATAAGTCAAGGGGGAGTAGTGTAATTTGGCAGAATTTAAATTGAAGATTAAGTCATTTAAATATTAAAACGCTGTTTAGTGAAGAAAGTTAAATTCGTTATAATTAACTTTGAATTAATTCGCAAATTTGTTAAAGCGTATATCATATCGACAGGTAAGTTCAAATGAAAAACTTTAACTTATCCAATTAATTACTATTAAAGAATTTGGTCGTATAAAATCTGAGCATTTTAAAAGAAACATCATGCAACCAGTATGCAGTAACACCTGATTATTTTTACAAACGTGTAAAAAGTGTGTTTAAAAAACTTGCAGGTTTCAAGGTGTTGCTAGTTGTCTTTAGTCAGACGAGCACAAAATGAACAGAAATCGGCAACATCCACTACTTTTGCCAAGTGTAAGACAGATTTTATATTTATTTTAAATCGTAGATTTTAATCATTAATTCGTATGCTGAATACTGCAAGCAAGTGTTTTCGAATTATGTAAGCGCTTTCTTTGTTGCAAAGTAAGAGTAAAGACCATTTCTATATACTTTTTTATTAGGTGGTTGAGGTGCTCGTGGAACACTTTCATTCAGAGGATATTGGTCGGTGCTCCAGGGTTTGCAAAACATGGAATAAGCTTATCCGAAAGAAGATCAGTCCTTTCCTTAATCCGCGGGTGAGTATTTCCGCTTATGGCTTAAACTTTGATTTATTTTGTTAGCTAGATGTGGTTTTGTTTAAAATGTCTAATTAATTGGGTTGATTTATTCAATTTTATTGACAGATTCTTGCAGCAGTGATTAGCAACTTGGCTGAAAGTTCAGTCTTACATTGCAGAGTGGTCTGCTCGCTTTGGAATAAGGTGATCGCCAAATCAAAAATATGGACTGAATCGTATGAAGGCATTGAGGACATGGGGAAAAATATGTTCTTTCAATATGGGTTAGGCGTTGGAAATGAAGACTTTGAGCGCTTTCACACAAAGTTTGGCAATCCATCTGAGCTTCCACTTCCGTTGGCATTTACTGATTTTATTGCTCCCAACAACATAAGTTTGAGTGATCCTGTAACAAAGGAATTTCTTACCACTTATGGTCGATGTGTCAAATTCTTGAAGCTGTACCGCTGCAAATGGGACCTGGAAACTCTTCGAAACACGTTGTTTGAGCACGCTCCGAACCTTGAAAAGTTAGAGATCGTCTGTGGCATCCTTCCAGGTACACAGATCGGAAAGGGAAAGAAAATGACAGTTCCAGATCTAGAGGTGGTGCTACATGAAGATCCTGCTGACTTTCCACAGCTGCCTCATCTTAAAAGCATCCGGCTGGACATGAACATCCTTGATACTAAAGACAATCCTAGACCTTACGTAGAACAATTTCTTTCTGAGCTTTTTAATAGTGCTCTAAATTTAGAGGAACTTGATGTTAACATGTCTGCCTGGTATGCTAGGTCATGGCTTACTGATTTTGTTTGTACCAATGAAAGTATTATTTTTAAAAATCTCAGAGTATTAAGGCACATAATTGATCCTGACTTGCCCAAGATTTTAAACTTGCAAATGAAGCAATTACCTTTAACAACTTTGCGCATTCGTATAAGATACAGAGATGTTACATTAGAAGCTTTGCATGAGCTTTTAGCAAGTTTGAAACACACTTTGTCCGAATTGCAAATAATATTTCTTGATTACAAGTGTGCTCATGAATTTCCAAGTAGTCAAGATTTGTACAAGCTTAGAAAACTAGAGTTATGGAAATTCAAAGGTCAACTTGATTTCCTCAAAGATTTTGTAGCGTTAGAGGATCTCTTGATTGGCGAAATGTCGCTTAAAGGTCAAACGCTGTTTACCCAAAAAAATGTCTTTAGATTTTTAATGCCAAAACTAAAAACAATCACTTTTAAGGAAGAATGGGAAACCAAATTATTTTCTTAGTTGGAAGGAATTAACTTATTACTAGTCGTATGTAATGTACATTAATATTTAGATCTGTGATTTTATTACCACAAAATAATTAGGGTAATGGGTAAATGTTATATGTAATTAATATGATGAAACTGGATAATGTAAATGTAACAAAAACGGTGATGTAACCGGGGTTAAAATAGAAACATGAAATGTAAATGTGTACTTCTTCAGATAATCATATAATAAGTGATAATTTAATTTCCTGCTGCTGAAACGAATAAAATAAAGTATTCAATTCAAATGAATATGACAATATGAGTGTTCTACATATACCTACGAATGAGTTGCAGGTGCAAAAGTGTTGAAGTGATTAGATTTTCGAATGTTTGCCTTTTGCCCATCACCCATCCCATTCATTCATTAAATCAAACTTTTATAATGCAAAGCTTTTAAACAGCACAAGCACATACCATCCTTGATCCTACTATCCTACTACTATGTATTAACTCTTTGAGGAATGCAAATGACAAGAATCAAGAAAGCAAAAATGTGCATTTATCAATATCTGCCAAAATACAAGTCATTTTTTTCATGCACGCCGTTTCCGTTCAAAAGTCAGTGAACCTATCATGTACAGTGTACACAAAGAATGCTTTTAGATTCATGCGTATGCCAAAGTGCAGTATCTGTCAACCGAAATTGCAAAAGCACTTTTGGCTTATAAGATGATGTCATTATTGGCGAAGTTCATTTGTCATCCTCTCCTGCTTCTTTAAAGAAGTTTAGGCTCCCCTATGACCTAATTATTGGATTTAAATTATTTTTCATGATTTTTTTGAATGGGCATTTACATGAAAACGAAACAATGGAAAAAATTTATAAACAACGAGCCACCAGAGAAAGGAAGACACAACATTCTCTGAGAAGCCAATTGCAAAGAAGCACCCAGAAGCGAAAAGCAAGCCCCAATGAAATGCTTCAGCTTTTATAACATTTCTCCTCACTCGAAGCTCTCCTTCTCTCTCCCTTTTTCATTTCAATATCCTTCTTCTCTCTCAGAGAAATTCTTCTCTTCCCAAAAAAAAAATCCCAACTAAAATGTATTTTATATACATTGTGAATTGTGATACTTTACCATCAAAGCCATAAGAAATGTGAGCAAAAATGCATTTTCTGTATCTCTTGCGCGTATGAAAATAAGCCTGTTGTTGAACGAACTAACGAGAGAATGTAGTTTTGTGTATCTTTGAATTGAACTGAACCATTTGCTCTCTTCTGTTCTTGTGGATATATATTATGCCGTATGCCTTTCCTCTTTTTTCTGCTGCTTGCTCTTGGTTAAACAAAAAGTTCCCCCTTTTGCATATGGACAACTTTTTTTTCAGACAAGAAATAAGAGGCTCTACCTTTCAAGTTGACTGTCTGAATGTTATCTCAAGTATTATTTTCATCATTTCAATTCAATTTTTTAATCGGCCGTATTATATTTGACCGAGATATTATTTTAGCAAATTCAAATTTCCTATTTGGAATAGGAATGCAAAAAAGGTTGCAAGTTTGTTGATGAGCGAAAAAATTTATTCACAACAAAATAGTTTGAATATGTGTGTGTGTTGTTGTAGAATGAAATGAATGAGGAGGAGGAGGTAAGAGAGAGAAACAACAAAACAGTAAAAATATATAAATCTCAAATCTCGTATAATCACCGATTCAGTCATTCTCGCTGTTCTTGCAGTTTAGTGTGTTGCACTTCTACTTGAACTCCTAAAGGGACAAAATAAAAGAATACACACAGTGATAGAAGAAGGGATCTTTTTTTCTTTCCTTCATCATCATATCTATCTCACTTTAAGCACTTTTTATATACGTTCACGTCATTATCATCATCAGCATCAACAATCATCGACATTCATTGTTTGTTGGAATTGGAATCGGAGAGCAGGCAGAGGAGCCCTTTTCATCATAAAGGTAGGGAATATACTGAGAAACATATCATCTATCTCTTTAGGTTGACTTTGACTGGGCTCCCACAGTGAAAAAAAAACAGTTTTTTGAAAGTTTGTCCGTAAAAACATCCACTCGCAACCAGCAAGCAAGGCAAGGGAAGAAGGGAAATAGTCGGGCCGTGTTGTTTTTAGAGAGGAATTCCTACGGTGGTGGTGGTGCGGTGGTAATATATTATTAGTGTTTTAGTCTTGGCAGTTCTCGGTATCCAAAAAAAACTGAAGAAGGAGAGAGAGAGGGACTTGACTTGGCCCTTTTCGTGACTGTTCTTTCTGTACCTATGTAAAAGTGAACTTGAATCATTGAATATCCTGTTTACCCTACAACAGGGCCATTCATCCAGCGAAGTATAAAATACTTTTTGTTGAAGGAAGAAGAAGAGTGAGCTGAGGTGGATCGTCGATGTTGTGTTGTTGTGTTAGACAGTTCAATTCTCCCGTGTAAAGTACTGTTGCATGTACACATAAACTTTTACCATCATCATCATTATCATAAGGGGTGTTTTTACTTGAAGGGTAGTAGCAATAGCTATTTAACTAAAAGGAGCAGAGAGGATACACGAACATCCTTTGTGTGAAGTTCATTTCACCGAAGAGCGAAAAAAAGAAGCTGGACGACTAACTGGTCAAAGGAAAGCTGATTTTGTGAGTTGGACTTGGCTGTAACTTTTAATAGGACTTCTTTAAGGGATTAAAAGCCACTGAAAGGTATTTTTGGGTGATGCTACCCCTTCATACATAGATTTGGCATTTTTTATAGTTAAGTTGAAGTAAACTGAAAAGTAAGCATTGCATTGCATTCCAAAGCAACAGCATTGATTGAATTGGCTACTAATGGCTACCTTTATACAGTAGATTGAAGTGCATTTTGTTTACTTGATTGGGTTTCAGAAGGGGAAAGCGTGGAACTGGTTTTGTGGAATATTAGGCTAATTACGAAAGTGGTTGGCTTCATGAAGTGATATCTGACCTAGTTATCATCATAGGTAAGGCCGTGGGCGTTTGTTTTGGACCATAGTTTAAAGTTGATAATTAAGAAGTAGTGGAACCATTTAGTTGGACAAAAGCATCTGATTTAAATTAAAGTTCGACTCTTACTGGTTTTGCAGAACTGTTTCAGTGACATTTGAAGTGATCAGTATGCCGAGAACCAAACAGGCAATAATCCCCTTAACCAATCATCTGGACATTACCCCCATTGGATTTGAAACCACAATTGGAGGAGGTGCAACGGTTGTTTCCGCAAGTCCTTCAACATCAGCTACAGCTGTGGCTTCTTCAGCTGGAACCATTCAGTTCCAAGCTCAAGACCAAAATGGAACGACCACCACAATTCAGTTCATAACACCTGATGGATATCTGACCAGTGCCCAACAGAGAATAATTGCTGGAACCCCAGTGAGAAATATTAAGAGCAATGGGGCGTCCAGTAGTAGTGGTTATCAATTCGGTAGTGGGGGTCAAACAATACTTACCTCAGCCGCTGCTGGAAGCGCAGCATCATCCAGCAGCTCTGCAGGGGGGTTTAAGCATTTTAGAGATATCTACGTAACGCCAGAAACGACGGAGGCTACTGAAGCTTTACTCTTGCTTGGAACTGGGGAACAGAGTCCAAATACTACTCCACAAGGTAATTATTCATTTCCACTTATCATAATTTCTAATAATTTCCTAAAGTTCTTTCTTCTATTTTACTGTCCACTCCTTCCTATTACAATGCACTGCACCCACCCCCACTACTTTTTTTATTTTTTTGATTCACATACACATAACCCAAAAATTTTGGAACTAATTGATATCGTTATATTTGCAGCTAATCCCGCAATTATTAGAAAAACACCAAAGAAGCCCGATGCGAAGCGAAAGTTAGATTTAGAACCGAAAAAGACACGCCTCGACTCTTCATTATCCGCCTTGACCCGGAGGTTTGTCACTCTTATTCCTGATGGGGGCTCCGTAAGCTCGAAAATACAATCATTTTTTGAAATATTGATTTGTGAAAGTATCCATGACCTGTACGCTCGTTTCCGCTCTAATTAAACTTTTCGCAATCTAAAATTACTTTCATATCATACTATTTTGTAGTGACAAATTGTCAGGCGCATGTACAGAAAGTGAGAATAAGCGAAGAAAGCTTGAGAAGGAAATCTCTCTTCTTCAAAAGAAAGAAGAACAAGTAAGCAAAGAATAGTAATAATTTAGTTATCAACGTATGTACATAGCCTATCTTAATGATGATCATAATAATTATTCCCTTACGTTTAGGTTGACAATTTCATTAAGTCCCTTGAAACTGGAATGCGTTCAATGACGGACGAGAAGCGTTGGGCGTATTTGACACATAATGATATCCGAACCATCCCACAATATAAGGAGAAAACGCTACTGTTAATCAAAGCACCTCCTGAAACAGCTTTAGTTGTACCCCCACCTGGAGAAGTAAGTGTTTCTTTCCGATTTGATACTTAAATATATTAGACGCTTAATTAATTTTTTAATCTGCTCTGCATAATTACTTTATATACTTAATTATATTATTGTCATACATTACAGGGACTTCAAATGCACCTGAAATCAGAAGGTGGAGAAATAGGAGTATATCTTTGTCCAGAGATAGATGAATCAGGGGTTCTGCAGGAAGCCGGGTCTAGCCAGTTATTGAAACAGACCCCATTACAGTCAACAAGCACTGCTTCCCCGGAGGATATCATCAAGGCGGAAGATATTGTTGAGGGTCTAAGATTTGATCGTGGTACTGACAATATTTTTTTTTGTATTTTTTTTTAAATTTTTAATATTTAAGTTTTCAGTTTGAGCTTCCTGGACTAATGACTAGTAATTGATAATCCTTGTTTTTGTTCAGGTCTTTCTCCAGACGATGGGTTCTCCATGCTGGACTTGGATGATACAGAATTTCAGTTTGCATTGGGTGCTGATGAGGGTATCGTTAATTTATTTATGGATTGAGGAGGATAGCGCCGTGGGTGCAACTGTAAAATACTACAAAAGTACTCTGTTATTGTTACTGTGTCTCTCATCCACATCAACCTTCACCGTTATTATTATTATTACCTATTTATTATGTTTTAGTCGTTAGTATAAAATATAGTACATGCACCACAACAAGGCGTCCTTAATTAGTTCGCAAGTGCTTAGAACATGAACATAGTACATGATTGATAAAACAATATATAATAGAGTTTACGTAGTTTTACTTCTGAGAATCAAAAACTTTCACTAGATTAACGCGCATGCCTGCGTGCGAGTGAAAGTTTTATAAAATACCTACAAACTGCATGCGTTATTTTACAGAAAGAGGCCATTCGTGGTTCATATTAATTGTTAATTCCAAAAATATAGTCTACCCTATAATTTGTAAACAAGTCCTTGATAAATATTTAATATTTCATAGTGTTAGATAATTCTATTGTGGACAAACAAAAATATTTAATATAGTATCGGGAAACATAATGTGTTTCTTGTGTATGCACAAGTAACTATTAGTTTAACAGCAACGTATACAGAAAAATATGTTTGTATGATGATGACTTTGAAAGTGCAAATAATATTTACTAGTTACTTATGTATAAATGATATTTTAAATATTATCATAAAACAAAACATTCGTGATTTATACTGCGAATTGTTTGCCTTGTGTAATACTGAAACTGTTGTTTATCATTACGAAATATTTTCCTGGTCGAAACAGATTTTTTCCGCATGATTTTAATCCAAACCTTAATTGAAACTTTTAAAATTGATAATTTATTATGCAAATATCCGGTCTTAAAGTTACCTAATATTTTCGAATTATCGTGAACGAATATTTTAGCCTTTATCTGGTTTCTGTTAAATATCGCGCTGTTTTTAAATTATTATTATCATTGTCTAAAACCAAACCATTGATTTCGTCTTATTTAGTTATTCTGCTGTATAAATATTTTTAAAAGATTTCCTATTTAAAAAATTCTCAACGCCGCCATGCGTTAGAAACCTTATTATTATTCTATTATATAAAAAAATCTTCAGTCTATTTTAAAATATATATAGTTTATTACTGTATCTGCATATGTTCAAATATGTAAATCATTAAAAATCATCATTATTGTATTTTTAGTTGAAATGATTCTGAAAGAGAATAATGATACATACGACGATACAAATTGGTGTCGTAATCCCATTGAAAATTCTCTTCGTTAATTGTCGTTCATCAAACAACCAAGCATATAATTTCATCAATCTTTATCACCGAGCGGTTATTATAGCGCTATAATTTTTTAAAATGTATAAAAATAGAAAAAAAAAACATTTGTATATTGTTGGAAGCAAAAATGGAAAATAAATACTTGTAATTTTAAAGCGATATGATTACAATGATTAGTTAATTTTAACATAAAATGATCATAACGGTGAATTTGGATCTATATTTTATAGACATATGTACTTCTTAGGTTTACTACTTTCAATGAATGCAATCTAAAGGTCATATTATTACAGATAGGGGGCGGGACAGCGGGAGTACAGACACTTTCCATTTTCACTCACTCTGTAGTCGACATTTTGTCAATATTGGAAATGGCCTAATTTCCGGCTTGAGTAAAGAATTGCATATAATGCAAAGAATTTTTTTTTAATTTCAGCGCAGCGAAGTAGTGACATCTCAAGCTTCGTTGTGCTAGGAATTGCTTGTTGCAGCTAAAAGGGCTTGTACGGATTTATGTTTTAGTGCTCTTTTACGTTATATAACCCAAATCTGGGTAGACGGAGGTATGAGTATTTAAATACCTTATATATAACAATTATGACATAGTAGTATGCACGTAGACATTTTGAATGATGATTTTGATGACTCATTGGTTCTTTTCATGCTAATAATAAGTGACAAAATGTGCATGATAGGGGGCGGGGGGACAGCGGGAGTACAGACACTTACCATTTCCACTCACTCTGTAGTCGACATTTTGTCAATATTGGAAATGGCCTAATTTCCGGCTTGAGTAAAGAATTGCATAATGCAAAGAAAATCTTTTTTTATCGCAGTAGTGACAGCTCAAGCTTCGTTGTGCTAGGAATTGCTTGCTTGCAGCTAAAAGGGCTTGTATGGATTTATGTTTTAGTGCTCTTTTACGTTATATATAACCCAAATCTGGGTAGACGGAGGTATGAGTATTTAAATACCTTATATATGACAATTATGACATATAGTAGTATGCACGTAGACATTTTGAATGATGATTTTGATGACTCATTGGTTCTTTTCATGCTAATAATAAGTGACAAAATGTGCATTTTTAACTATAGGTAGTTTGTTTCTTAATTCAATCACAAGTTAAGATTTACGTATAAATGCGGCATCACAGACAATTAATACTATTTTATTACGCCAATTTAATCAGCAACTATGAATCCATGTAACTACAATGAATGTTGCGAATTATTGCGGATGCTACATTATACATTAAATCTATCTGACAATTTCGCCATTGCTATTGTAGCAGTATCACTTCGAGCCTTCGAGCTTTTCATTCAATGCACAGATTACCTGTAAACGAAAGACGCACCTTCCTTGAATGAATAAACAGTTGGTTAAATGTCCACTCCACATAATTTTGCATAGTACAATATACAACATTTTATACAATTATAGATAACATTTTAATATATAAACATCCTTGGAAATCACAGCAAGGGCAAATATTGTGTCTCTTTTTTACGATAATAATTCCCTATGAAAGTAGAAAGTTCAACTGGGAAGAATTCATGCACTTCAATATGGGTGGAATGGATATTTCAATGCGGTGGGTAATGATGTGCTTTTTGCTGCTGCTACAATATACTACTTTGTTTTTTCGCAAAATCGTGGAACATGAGAAAAATATAATGTAAATTGTAACTCATCACGATCGAATACTATGAATAGTGCTTTTATATAGGTGAGTAAAGTATGTAGGTAAGTAAACTAAGAATGTTAATGTGTAAAAAGCCTACAATATCTTTGCATGTAGTACAAAACAGTTTTTGCTCACGCTAGTTTTCTGTTTTTGGAGACTTGTCTGTTTTTTTTTTTGTTATGTATGGATCAAGCAAATGAGTTGCTTATATACTTCGTACGACGACTCAAACGAGCTAGAGAGAGTGAGAGTAGTAGCGTGAGTCTTTTAGGAAAATGTGATATGGAACCGAATGTAAAACCTAAAGTTACGTTTCGTTACAAAAAAATAATTAAGGCTAGATAAAGAAAATAATATGAAATGTTGGTAATGAGCTGCTACGCATAAAACTTGCAGACCGAGTGGAACGTTTTTGTTGCTGCGTTTTGACTTTGACAAGTAATACCTCGCATATGACAGGCTTTTACCATTATTTGTGGTGATGGCTGCTTATATTTGCTTTGTATAATTTTAATTTGAACTGAACTCAAGAATAAAGAATAATATATGAGTACCTTTCCAGAAAATATTTTTCATATGAACGTAGCATGGGAAATTAAAAGTGGTATTTGGCATTCATAATAAAAATAAAAACAAGTATCGCTTGGACCAACTTTTTTGTTGAAGTAAAGTGGTTAGGTCCAGTCCACCTACATAAATAATATGTTTTTCCACCATTGTTTCATCTTCCATCGCAAGAATAATACTTGCTCTGCTCTTTCTTGAAATACAAAATCCCCTTTCTTTCTCCTTCATGGATGTTTATATTTTCTCACACAGATGATCATCCATTCAGTTGTGAGATCACCCGCGTAAAGTTTAGTTTTCACCGCTTCCGTATAAAACCATTCACTCGGAGGTGGCAGTCAATTTTCAAGAAGCTCCATTGGTTCTGGGAAACAGGGTGGAGTTGTGAGGGTGAAAACTGAGGGGTGATTCCTGAATCCTCGGTATTCTAAATGTATTTTTCTCAACTGCAAGCAAAGAGTAGAGTTTACTCACACACTATAATAACACAATAATATAATAATGTTTATCAAAGCTTTTTTTCGTTTATAAACTATACAGATTGCATAGCTAGATGTGATGCAAATGTGCATCGTGCTTGATATACAAGTACTGCTTTTTTATATGTAAGTAACAAACAAAACAACCACAACAACGTAACGATGCCGGTTCATGTTCTTGTATTCACAGTGAAGCAGCAACATCAACAAGAAATGTTCATTGTATTAAAACGGATTGTATAAAAGTATCTGTGAAGAAGCAATCACAAGCAGTACACTTTAATTCACCTCTCCATTCCTTGAAGCTTCCTTTAATTCAACTCATTTTCTTAACTTCAACCCTTCTGTTCTTTCTTCCTCCTTTGTCTAATATGCTGGTTGAGATGAGTCTTTTTGTGCATTGCACTGACTCAAGGTGTATCATCATCAAACAGGGCTACACACATAAAATATTTATCAATATATGAAACACAGAAGCATGACAATAATATTATATTCTAGTCTAGTTTGTAAACAGTTTGTAAGTAACTTTGTACTCAACAGTATTTCTCTGCCGCCACGCCACACGACAAGCTACTTCACCTTAGATCACTACCAACGCCAACAAAAGCAACACATATATTTGACAGATGTAGCCTTACTGTAAATCCAGTTAATAAAGATGGTGTTGGTGTAATGAAATTGATGATATAGATGTAAACTTTATTATAAATCCAGTATCATCAAATCACACTACCGCCGTATATTATGTATTTGTTTCTGCTGTTCTTGTTTGCATTTAAGGTGTGCATTATTGGCACAACCTAGAAAAGCTAATAATAAATACCTAAGTGTAAAAAACGGATTCCTTTGAATCAATGCATGCTGAATGCTTGCGCAAAAATAATATTTTTCGCCACAATAAACAACTGTACAGCTAGTATTTATGTTTGCTTACTTTTTCTTTCGGTCTTTTTATCTTTTGACGCCAGCACAATACAAACTATACTAATGTTACTTTATTTAGCCGCATGGCTTGCAGCTAAAGGTACTGAACTTAAAAACAGTACAGTAACAGCTAGTCTCCCACAATACCTGCAAAATCATTCTTGCGCTTAATGATGCTCATGCATATAATATAACGTAACACAAACAAATAGTATGCAATTTATTACTTGGCTATCAAATTAACGACCAACACCTGTAGCATTTCTGCTTATCGTTAGCATTGGGCCAATCAAATTGCATCATTAAGCTTGATCTAAAACACAACAGTACTATGCAAAATTACAAATTACCATTCCCATCCAAGGAATAAAAATGTCATAATGTCATGGGGTTTCATTTTCTACTATTTTCTCTGAGGTTTGGTACAAATCTAACTTGAATTATAATTAATGACTTCCACATTAAAATATTTAGAAAACAATGTTAACTTAATTTATACATTGCATTGTAGATATGGGTTGGGGGTACAGCATGCATCATTGAATCAAAAAATTAAAATTTAATGCATTATTGGTACTGCTGGGTTTGAGGTCAAACTTGACAGAAAGACTGGATATCGGACAAATTCAGAAAGTTGCAATCCAAACCACCAATCCGGAAAACACATAATTAATTGACTCAAAATCGGTCTATTAACTATGAGAACTTTGGCAGATAATAATTGAAAAATATATAGCCCTGGACTTTTCTGAAACAAACAAAATAAAAATTAATATTTTAAATTAATTTAACATAAAAAACATTTAATTACAGTGATCGGAATTCTGAACCTTTTTTTCCTTTTCTTAACAATATATTAGCTAAAATCCTTCCGTTGGAAATGCCTTTTTTCGTTTTTCCCGTTTCCGCTTCGAATTTGAAATTAATAGGAAATTCCAAAAGAAGAACGTTTGGTACTTGGTAATACCTATAATATGCAGAGAGATGAAAAAATCTAAAAGGTGTTTACACTATTATATGTATGCAAAAATAAATATTCAAATTTCATCAAAAAGATACAAAATACAAACAATTGGCCTTTTTTCTCGGTCGACTCATTCATTTGCATGCTCCCGTGAGGTATGGATGGATCAATACCGTTTTTTATTTCAAGGACTCACGTAAAAGCGAACACAAACGGAACGGCGAACTGAACAGAAAATCCACGGCCACTGCACTGCTAGCAAAGCTAAAGCAGGAAAAAATCATGCAAGAGCTCAGCAGCAGCAAGCAAGTGTTATATTATTATGCAAGGAAGAAAACAAAGCTTGAGAATGGAGATGCACCACCGCCACAACGCACCGTTCTTTGCAGGCAAACAAAGTTTTCCCAGCAGCAGAAAGCAACTGGGCGTAAATAGTTATGCAAATGCAGGGAAGATGGCGTATGCTTGGTTTTTTCAGCTCAACTTTTATCATTTTCTCCGAGAGTAAAAAAAGGTGTTTTTGTTGTTGATTCGCTTCGTTTACAAAACACAATACAATGTGAATGCACTTTTGATAAACAATAAACATAATCATCTGCATTATTCTCGCAAACTGTGCTGGAAACAGTTTGGTTACACTATAATAATTATAACGTTGATCCACATTACTGTTCTTATATAGTGCTTTAGCCACGCCGATATTCATCATACAAATTTAATCGTATATTAAAAAATCGAGCAAATAGTTTATCAATCAATCGCAATTCGCAGCTTTTTGTTTGTCTGTGTCTGTGGGTGGTCTGGTCTGGTCGCACTTTACCGCTACCACATGTTATCGTTAATAGGTATCCGCCAGAAATAGTTTCTATTAAGATCGCTTAATAAGCTCAATTATATTAAATGGCTATTATAGGGAGGGAAATGAAATCAGCAGTGCAACAGCAAAAAGTGTTATTGGAAAAATTCAAGAAATGTAAACACGATGGACAGGAAAGTTAAATAATAGAAGTATTTAGGTGAATTAAATAGTAAACAGTAAATAAAAAGAGTGCTGTGACTGACTGGTGAAAAGTGCAGTGTTTTCCTCGGAGTTTTGGACACGTTTCTGATGATCCCGGCAATTCTGGTCTCGTTTTCAATGTTTTTGAACCGCAGGACACCAACAAAGTAAAGAAAGCTAGCTTTTAAATTAACTCAAATGTCAAAAAGTCGAAGAGTTGAAAAGTCCTGATTAGTATAATCCATCGTTAGTGAATGAAAGGAAAGGGGAAGGCGCACATAATTTTTATCATTGGCTAGAGAGATCCTTTCTCTAGCCTAATCTACTTTCAGTGAAGACCCGACAAGTACCTTAATTCACAATGCCAGCAGGGCCTGTCCGATTAACATCCCACCTGAGGAAGACATGGACAGTTCTCATCAATCAGTTCACATTTGACGAGGACAACCCGTCGTGTGGCATCGAATTTGTTAAATGGAGGTACCTCTACATCTACTGCAAATAATGAAATGACATCGCATCACTATATTCGCTTCCACCAGCACCAACAACACCACCATTCACCATTACTATCACCAGTAGTAAAGTCAAATCTAAGATCCTTAAAAAGAAACAGAAGAGAGAGGGAAGACAGACGGATTTACGACAGGTTCGCCGAGAGATATTTAATTTATTGCTCTATTGATTTTGCCCTTTCTTCTTTTGTTCATCTTTTTGCGTCTTGTATGGGAGGGTGCATTTTTTTCTGAAGTTTGTCACGTTGAAATTGAAAATTTCTCTACGTTTGTTTGGGAAGCAAGTTTTTTGCTGAAACGAGCAGAGTAGGAGGGTGTCCAATAAGATTTTTCGCGTTTTTGTTTTTGATGAGTGTATTTAAACTTACCTTTATAGGTGGGTCCTTCAATGATGAGATGACAGTGAAAAAGATGCAGCATAATCTTCCATGAGTCATATGGTTTCTCTGATGCGTGTTTCAGTTTAGTGTATGTACCAGTGCGCAGTGCTATGCTATGATGGGAACTAGATGTTAAAATCTTTGAAGTTTAAGCTCATGTCAAATGTCATTTATGTAGAACTATAGAAGAAAAGTCTTCATTATCATAGAGGTAGGCATTGTCGAAGTTAAGAAGGAGGAAGGAAGTTTGTATAAAAGCCTTCTCGTTGAACAAAAGCACTCCTACTCCTCCACACAATGTCACTGTTGGGGGCCGCAAAAGGGCCATGTTTTTAGCTTTATAGGAATAGTTTTGTAGGTATCTGTATTATTCTTACTTGTTGCTGTTGCTGGATACATAGAGAAAAAATAGGCGTTGAGAAAAACTTCCGTTTGGCTTGGCTAAATCCATGACATTTTTTTGATTCCATGCAGAGAGTCCAGGTGAAGCTTTGTTCCATTTGTTTGGTCCCACCCACCTATAACTCGAAGAAAAGAGTTCTCTGCAGTAGTTAAATCGTTTTTTCTTCGTATGCATAACTGTGTATGATTAGTACCGTAATAATGTCAACTTTTCTTTCGAGAACAAAAGTGAGCGGATGATGAAAGAAGAGTTTCCATCTTTTTCTCACCAAACACGATGGAGTTTGCTTACACTTTAACATCTTACTTTTACCTGAGAACTTTACTTTATGAAAAGCTGACAAATGAGTACTAACGACGGTACTTAAATCGCAAATATTATTTTTGAGTTTGTAATGTTAATTCTTTGCCGATTTTCTTTTCGTCATAATAGCTCAATATTTTAGTGCCCACTTAAAAATATAAAAAGGATTTCTCTCCCTTGACTCTTGTTAAAATCCTGCTGATACATTGTTGATGAGTGAATAGAGTCATCATTCTCATCATCATCATCAAAGATTTTTTTACGATTGTTGCTGTTGTTTTCTATATGTTTTGTATCTCTGCAAAAAATCTCTTCATCATTTTACTATCTGTATAGAAAAGCGTAACTTTCATTTTCACCTTCATCTCCCTTTCCACCAGTCTTTAAAATGAAGAGTTTTAACAGATTCCCTGCTGTTCCGTTCTCACCATTTTTCGCATTGTAATGCGAATTTAACAGCCAACATAACATAATATATCACCAATACAAATCATAATAAGTAAAGTTGCATGGAACTGTTGAAGAATAAGTCGCTATCACTATTTGAAGGTGTTTTTGGTCTTTGTTTGCATTATTATCGCTATCGTCCTTTCTTAAAACTAGTTATATAGGCTCCCCCATGCTTAAAAATAACAAATCAAGTTTTATTTTTGTGATTTCAAACAGTTCAAAAGAGCCATACGCCACTTGTGAAATAACTAATAGCAAGAAAAGAAATATTTTCATCTCACCACTACTGCACCGGATGTTTAGCTTTTTATCATCTCTTTGTTAGCCGTCGTCGTCGGTCTTGTTGGTGATTTCATGTTTTCTTGTCTGCTTGTTTATTCTTGAGAACTTTTTTGTTAGTAATAATAATAAGGATAATATGATAGATTACCTATATGAGTTGGCTTTTTTCTTTCTTAAACCTTTTCTTTACTATAGAGGATGAGATGTTAGTCCAAATCTGTAAAATGCTAGGAATATAAATGCGTAAAACCCCAAAGCTGAGTAAATATAAATGTCACATGTCATAACGTAATTATCAAATTATTAGTCAGCTTGTATTGCATTGAAGCTTACACAAAATAGTTTGAGTTTAAATAAGAAAAAACTTATCTTATATCTTATCTTTTTAATTTTTAGTTGTAGTTTAATTGTATTCGTTATAAAACTAGCTAGCACGTAGTATAGAAAACTAGAAAAGATCATTGTTCGTCACAAATTGCATTGTAAAACCGTTTATAGAGAATATTTATGCGATTCAATTTCAATGTCATTCTCTTTCAGTGTTTATTGAACAAGTACAAGTACCGACATTATACAACATTTCTTGATC
>JAHZNJ010001801.1:0-15296 GCA_027744475.1 Lepidocyrtus cf. sotoi NNG-2020 | reverse complement strand
GGTTTGTATGTATTGTTGGCAGGGTCCAGTAAAATTGAAAACTCGTTCTTCTACCGCCGGCACGCTCACCTTAGACTCGCGCTAAAGGAGAATTTTTGGGATCCGCAGTTTAGTCACTTCTTAAATTCCACGACCTTAGACCAGACTGGTTATCAATCTAGAGAAAAGATAATGGAGGAAATGGAAAGTTTAATCCATGAAGAATATCCAGAAGCAAAGGTCCAACCTTTTGGATCCTGCACTACTTGGCTTGCAGATACCAACGCTGACCTAGATGTGTACGTTGACGCTACAGGTAAATAAATTGTATTAGTTGTTTAATTTTTAATTATTCCATTTCGGATTGTATCCTGATTGGAATCGCATTGTGATATGTTTTTGCTTGTTTCAGGTGGTGGAGGAAGAAATGACATTAGTAAAGATTCGCGGACCACAATCTTGGACAAAGTTTTTAAATTGTTTGCTAACAAGTACAGCAGAAGCAGTGTCTTTGCAGTTCGAAACGCTCGAATTCCAATTATTAAATTCCATCACCCAACTGGACTGGAAATCGATATATCATTCGAGAACTGTCTCTCGGTGATGAATTCGAAAATGATTCGCCTAATGACGAAATTAGATTACAGAGTCCGTCCTTTCTTAATTTTTCTCCGTTACTGGGCTCGCTTCCATAACCTCCTAGGGACACATTATATCAAAACTTACGCGTTGGTATTGATGGCGCTTGTATTCCTCCGAAAACAAAAAATACTCCCATCGGTCCACGAACTTCAAAACGTGGAAGGAACAAGACCATTCATGGTGTGTAACTGGAATGCAACTTACTGCGCAAGCCGGGAACTCACCTATTCCGGTTTACCTTGGTTAAAGTGCAAGAAGGAGAATCCAAGCGATAGACTGTGTCCCGATGTGATGAAGCTTTGTTACGACTTCTTCAAGGAGTTTACGGAGTTGGATTTCGACACCCAAGTCATCTGTCCTCTGGTTGGAGACTATATTCCTAAAACAGCCTTTGATAGTCAAAATGGAATGGATCTCCCGAAAGAGATGGAACTTTTAAAAGCCAACTTAGTCACAGAACAATGTAAACCGTTTGTTACCCAGCGCCCACTTTGTATTCAAGACCCTTTCACGTTGAATATTAACGTCACTGCTTGCTGCAATAGCCAGGATGTTGTGCCCTCTTTTAAGGCTGCTTGCGTCGTCACAATGGAAGCACTAAAGCCATTTGTCTCAACTTACGATTCGGCAGACCAGGAAAATATTTTGGATCTTTGCTGCCAATACGTGTCCCCTCTTCGAAAGGAAAATATCGTAAAAGACATTAATATGGCTAAAGTAGCTATAAAATCAGAGGCTGATGCAGATTTGCTAGCAGCAGCCACAGGGTTTGATCATATTGCTGCCTGTCTGAAAGGAGAAAGTTGGGACGTAGAAAAAGAAAGCAATAATAATCTCAATAATTCATCCACTGAAAGCTTGAATAATAAAAATGCGAGTGCTCTCCAATCAGTTAAAGACTTTTATTCTGAGAACTTTGGATATGAAGATAACAAAGAAGGGGATCGGCGGCGCGTTAGTCGTGGTCGTGGCCGTCCATGGAATACAAGCGCAGAGGATGACAATAGGAGAAGTAGGAATTTAGAAAGAGACAGTGGTCCTGTTCGGATTCAGCGTATTAATCTAGATGATGATGACGGCGGTGGTGTCAGTGTCCCGAAATCAGACTATTCTTATCAACGAAGGCAGGGGAGCTCATCGTCAGTCCTGCAAAATGAAGGAAAGAGCGGCTCGGACAAGAAAGAAGAGGCTAAAAAACCACTGAAAGTGAAAAAGTCTCTAAAAAGTGTAATTGTGATCCCCAAAAATAACGACGTAAGTAGCGAAACAGCAGCCTCATCTGGGGATAATCATTCATCGTCCTCGAAGAAGGTTTCCAAAAAGAAATCTTTACATCCGGAAGAAAATACGAAAGATTCAAGCAAGGAGCAGAGACGTTACAAGGATATCGTTGTAACCGTAGCAAATAACAAGCAGAACCCCAGCAGCAGCCCCGCGGACGTAACCGCGCCCAAGGAGCCGATAATCACGTTCATTCCTACAACAATATCACCACCTATAACTAGCTACCAATCGCAATCTCAGTCCGTGACTGTGAATCAGAAAGTGTCAACGGTTACAAATCCTTCCTCCTCGAGCGTATCATCAGTTATCGCCAATACCCCAACTCTTCAAGTTAAAATAGAATCTTCTGAATTACCTACTCCCATTAAACAAAAAGAAACTAGCAGCAACAGCAGTAACAATCCTGAGAATGATGAACTTGATGATCAGTTTTCACTTTTTATGAATACTACCACTACCCAGCAGATTCCTTCGCCAAGCATCACAGTTCGATTTGACTGCGATGAAGATAACTACGGTTATGCGGTTCACCGAAGAAGTTTTCCATTATCACAGTCACAGTCAACACAATTATTGCCAACCACGACCACCACCCCCGATCCATCTACAATGGTCAGCAAACAAGTGAAACCAAAAGCCAAACCAAAGGAATTAATTGGACCTTACGTTCCTCCGAATATGAGAAGCAATCCTTCCGTCCCCCCATCATCTGGTCCTGGTTCAAAAGCTGTTGTGCATGATCGAAGAGAACCAATTAAAAGAAAGAAATCTTTAGTTGATTATGAAGACGAAGCTGAAGCCAATCAAAACGAGTCTAATGAACTACTTACTTTCCCAATTTTCTCGATTATTATGTCTGATGACTATTATCAGCAGTTTTCAAAATACATTGAACAGCTTCCCATTGCAGAAAATATTTGGCTCGCAAGGATGAGAATTTTCTGGGTGGATGCTCTGTCTGATTTGTTTATTCCTGTGACTGTGAATTTTTGGGCTAAACTAGCGCCTATTATAGATGAAGGCACATTTGATATCGAAAATTTAGACTTGCCATATTTCAGTCACTTTCTTGAATCTATTAAACAAATGCGTGAGGAGTGCCTTCCAAGTGCAAATAGTTCTGCAGCCACGCCGAACAGAAAGCGTCCTCATTCTGCAACACCCAGTCCAGTTGAAAACCCAAACGCTAGTACAAGCGGTGGAGCTCCAAATAATAAACTAAGAAAATCAGAAGAGATGTGGAGTGCTGAAGGAGCTTCCATGCAACCGCAATCTGCTCAACCGATGAATTCGGTAAAACTGAGTTATCCGGAAAGGGTAGCTTTAATGGAAAAATTTAGCAAGATTCCTCCAAAGGTGAGAAAAGATTGGGCCGTGGCCTTTACCCTAAAATGCGATCCTGTTGCATTGAACATGGTATGGTGTCAGTGGGAAAAGGAATCAAGTCAGCAGACAAAATTGGCTCCTCTGCAGTTGTTTGGAAACATTTGTAGTCTTGTTAAAACCTCGTATCCTCAAAATCGTTCCAAGGATTTGTTTTATGTGAAGGTAGTTATTGTGGCTGAAACAACTGCCGACGTTCCTGGTCTCTATTTTGGCAGGGAATATGAGAACCGGTTGGATGATCCCGATTTTGCTAAACAAGATGCTCTCTATGGCGTTTGGGAGACCTTGCTTGCAGATCTTGCCTCCAAATATGTGAATCACCAATTACAAAAATATTTTAATTGACAACTAATCAATTTAGGTTATGTTCCGAATCAGAGTGAATGACTTCTCTAGTTAAATCTAAAATGAAATTGACTTTTATGTTGGAGATTAGTAAGTTACCAGAAAAGCAAAGTCAATCGAAATCGTACACCAGTATTTTGCCGGAATAACAGTCGCACCAAAATCGTGGTGAAAGAATAACTATGAATGAATGAAACTTTTTGTTATCAAAGTACATACATACGTAATTAACGTAAGTATTTATGATTTAATTATGATTTTATAGTTTTTAGTTAATGTAGGTTAGATAATTTTCATTGATCAATTTGATTTGTTCCCAATATAGTTGGATTGGATAGAATAGAGCTCAGTAGAAATATCGCAATCTATCTGTACGTAGGTGATAACATAAGCGATAAACTCACACTCACAATGTGATTCACTGATGTTAGTACAGTAGTATAGCGCTGCGCAGCATAAAAACTTACGATAAATGTATTTATTGTACGTATGTATTAAGTTGTATGTAATTATAGTTATCAACAAAGATATTTATTAATTATTCTCTAATACAGACATAATTTTTAAAAATAAAAACAAGGTTTTTAACTATTTTTTTATCATTAATTAAAAAAGATCGTTTTCCTTTGGTACATCCATTATATAATTATCTATATTATACATTTTGTTCGAGCTTTGCTCTTAATTTATCCAACTGTATTGCTCTCTCTCTTTGCTGCATTTTATTAATCTGATTTTGCTTTTGTTCCTCTTCTGACGCTTGCTGACTTGAGGGTTTCTTATGGGGTAAGGCATATTTAAGGCGATGCCAAAATAAGGGGTCATTCCACTTCATGAAAGTATTCATTTTCATGTA
Source organism: Lepidocyrtus cf. sotoi NNG-2020 (assembly GCA_027744475.1). Classification (NCBI taxonomy): domain Eukaryota; kingdom Metazoa; phylum Arthropoda; class Collembola; order Entomobryomorpha; family Entomobryidae; genus Lepidocyrtus; species Lepidocyrtus cf. sotoi NNG-2020. The sequence continues at coordinate 10,804 of JAHZNJ010001801.1, read as the reverse complement.
CATCTTGAGATCGTCATCTAAAACTTCACTTTCCTTAAGCTCTTCTCCAAGTAAAATCAATATCACACGACTGGAACGCTCTTTTAGTGCCTGCAAATTATAATTCATAACGACCATTTTTTTAGTAAAAAAAAGTAGTGAAATAAGACATGAATGAATACTTATTTCGTCATATTTATACTTGAGCATGGGCAGCCTTGAACTCCAAACGAGACCAGACACTCTCCACAAAATTTTTGGACAAGATCACGATTGTTCTCCGAGATTTGTCGACGGAGCGCACAATCTGATCTGGAATCCAGTCTCCAGGTGTCCAATCTCTGAAGTGAAGGCAAAGCTTGAAACCATCATTTCCTTCTAAACGACTTACTAGCTCGTCGACTACCCATGCTTCATCCTAAAACAGGAAAAGACGGTTTATTTAATAAGATCAAAAATTAACTAAAAAGACAATTACTTATATGTAATATCTATTTTCATACTTTGTGGGAGTATGACACAAAAGCATCATACAACTTTTCATTATCATCATCCTCTGCGTCAATATCTTTCTCCCAAAACAGACAGCAGTCTAGTCCTTTCGAGTAAAGATAGGCGCGGATCGCAAAACCATATCTTATTGACAGAAACAGCCCAATACAGAGACAGCTTAATAAAATCACTGCGATGACAAGAGGCACAACCAGCAACACAAGTTTCGGCTTGGCACACAAATTCTCGAACTCTTTGCTGTTATCTTGAACGTAGACAAGCTCATAATTATTTTCACTTGATGAGGAGTCTCCAACTTTTCGGCAGGTCACGTTAGAAAGGTCACTGATTCTTGTGGGATAGGCCCTCCAAGGAATCTGGAATCCTATGCAGCTATCACAGGGGAAAGGGTTATCGGCGATTGCGAAAGTTGTTGGCTGATAATCAGCAATTCGTTCCAGGAAAAGGGTGGATGTCAAGTTATTCTTGGATAAATCTACGTGCTTGGTTTTATTTAGAAATTCTGTAAACAACAAAATTATTGTAAAGTTTAATAATTTTTCTTTGAAAATTGGAGTAATTAGAAATGTGCATATTAAAAGTTTATTGAGCTTACCTTTAATATACGTCGTATCATTAAAATCTGTGATTCTATTCCCACTTAAGTCTAGTTCCATAACCCATTGCCCAAAGCGACTTCTAGGCCTGCTAAACGCATCCAATTTCGGTATGTCTTCTGAAGTCAAATTCTTTCCGGAGCAATCCACAATCACAGTCTTATCTGCGGTCCGTTCCCTGCAAGAACAAGGCGCTGGACACTGTCCTTGATCAAGTTCACAAACCAATTTGTCATTAGATGCTTCTGTGAGCTTCTGTCCTTTCAACTGGGGTGGGCTATTACACTCCAAATTCTTTATGCGGATGTCGTAAGATTCCAGGGAGAATGTTTTCAAGCCATAAGCCAGGCAATCACAGTTCAACGGATTACCACCAATATAAACCCTCATTTCTTTGGAAGGGGAGACATTATCTTGAAGCAGGAGAACGCTCATTCTCATGTCTACTGTGGAAATTTTATTATTTTCCAAGTTCAAGGTTAAGTTGGACGTGATGAAATTGAGGTCGTTCGCCGTTACCCTTGTAATTTCATTGAAGCTCAGGTCAATCTCGTTAATTTGGGTGAATAGCTGGGTCCAATCAGAGAAGCCCAACTTGGGAATCTTATTATGACTTAGGCGAAGTTTTCTCAGATTTAGAGATGACTTTAGAGGAGATCTGTTGCTCCAATCTCCGAATATATCGTCACGGATGTTAACATGGGAATAGGGGGAACTTGAGAATGTGACTTGGTTGAAGGACAAATCCAGTTCTTCCAAGTATGAAAGCGACTCAAATGTTTTATGAGTCACGTCGACAATCTGGAAGTACATAAAATATTAAATTGTTTTGTGTTGTTTTTCAATGCTCGAAATTTAAATAAATTTTAAATTATAATGGCAATTTTATATGAATTATTTATATGGATCTCGTCGGTCTCATACCTGATTATTAGCGAGATTAAGCCTTTTCAGCGAATTTAAATAGATGAAAGTGTTATTAGGTAGCTCTGTCAAGTTATTCTCGCTTAAATCCAACTCTTCTAACGGAGTTGCTTTAATTACGCCCAATTTTTTAAGTCTATTCCTTCCCAACTTCAACACTTTGAGGGAGGGGAGTCCTTCAAAAGCTCCAGATTCAAGTTCAACGATTTCATTCCTTCGTAAGTCTATCGAGGCAAGTTTTGGCAGATTTTCCAGGCGAGGCGTGGTGCTGAAATGGTTCAAGCGAAGTTCAAGGTTCTCCAAAGAGGGGAGATTTTTCAGAACGAGGGTGTTTTCTGGAAGGTAGGATGGAGCAAGAGTTGTGGTGGCTTCATCTCCCGCCCCAGGGCTTTTACCAGGGAGGAAAGTGAACTGAATTTGATTAGATATGGAGAGATTGACTAGCTTCTCCAAATTACTGAAATTAGGGAACTCGGTCATCATCGAATTAAAAAGACGGAGGTCTTCCAAGGACGCCATACCATCGAACGTATCTGAAGCAATGCTATCCAGTTTGTTGTTGTTCAAATAGAGCTGTTTTAGTACCTTAAGATTGGAAAATGCGGTTGAATTCAGGAAGGAAATTTCATTCTGATTGAGTTCTAAATGTTCCACTGACGCTGGAAATGCTTCGGGGGAGATTTCACTGATTTTGTTGTTTGTGAGGCGGATGCTAGTCAGTTGAGTATTCTGGGAGAGGAGGCGTGCAGGTACTGAAGTAATATCGTTACTCCGGAGATTTACTGATTTGAGATTTTTGAGACTTGAAAGATCCGGGATGGCAGACAATTTATTGTTTCGTAGATTGAGGAACTCTATATTTGGGATGCTTCCGAAAAAGTTTGGGGGGATTTTAAATGCTTTGCCATTATCTGAACTATCCTCCATCATGAATGTGAACCGGGTAATATCTTGCCCGGTTAGGTTAAGCTTTTTCAAAAGGTCGCTCCAACCCTGAACAAAGCCTAATCATATTAATTATCTCAGCTCAGAATCTTACATCATTTACTGGTGGGCAGTATTCCACAGCCAAACGAACGATCTTTGCACGAATTTGGTCTTCGCTTAGATCCATCCCTTTTATGTAAGACCATGGACTAGTCTTATCGATTTGATTAGTGTTGCATTGTAGAGTTAGAGAAGCCTCGTTATAATTATTAGGGTCAAGTCTTTGTACTGGAAAGTAATCAAATCATAATGATTCTGTCATATATGAAATTAAGCATAATTTTTCCATTAAATGGTTTTTAGAGAAAACTGTTTTGCGGAGTCATTCTATTTTTTACCTTTAAGGTCCACCGGATATTGAGACCGGAGGTCATTTGGACACTCAATCCTCCATCCTCCCTCATCCCCCTTCCCACAAATGCAACTTTTAACAGAGTCACAATTTAAAACTAATGAACACACTGGAGAAGCTATCCCTAAAAGTAAAGTAAGGGTTGTGAGAAGAGACATCCACCACCACACCACTGCTGAAGATGAATGCAACAGCCTTCCTCCTCCTCCACCACCACTTCTTCTCCCATTTTTAGTTCTTTCTGTCCTTAAAAGTAGACTTCCGGTTATTCCAAGTCTATTTGAGAATGTCTCTTCTTTTGTAATCTTTCCTCTCCTACCTAATCTGCAATCGGCAGCCATTATAAGGTTTTCGCCTCCCTTCTTCAGCTTGAGGAGATGTGTAAATAATTAGGATTCACTAATTCGCACTATTTATTTTTACTGATCATTCCATTTCGGATTTGTACAACAACATTTATGTTTTAAAGCTTTCAAGGTCCTTTTTTCCTATTTTTATCTCACGGCAGTAATAATAAGAGCTTCCTTAAAAGTTTCATATCCTTCCCATTCCTGCATGTAAATAAATCTTTATTGGTCAAATTCAACTCCTTCGTACAAAGAGCATCATCGCATCACAGCAGCCCTAGCTTATTTTTGCAAACTTTACAGTTATTCTTACGCGAGTATGCTTTGTTTTCAATATCTCATTAAAATTGCGAAGAAGAGATCAAATCATATATTGCCAAAAGGAATAATAAAAAAGACCTTGCTCGACTTGTTTCGTGTTGTCTTGTCTTTCTTTCTCCCAACAAAGTAAAACGCAAAATGCAACTAGTCAAGCTAAGCCAACTTTGGTATTCTTACGAAAGAAATGCATATAAAATTGATTTACAATTTTTTTATCTTCTCTCTTAAGAGTCTCCGTTATTATACGCCAAACAACAAAGAGATGAAAATGTTTTTAAAAAGGAATCGTTCGTGTAGTGTCAAATCCCACTACTTCCACCTGGGAAGATTCGCATAATATTCTTATCAAGACATGAACTGAACAGCTTTTGTGAGCTTGCTTGAATAACTGCTGCTGTGAAGTCCTCGTCTTTATCTGTAAGCATGTTTATTACACTATTGCGCAACAAGTCACATTCACTTCACATCCTGTTCGCATTTTGCATTTATAATTTACAAATTCTGCATAAGAATGTTTGTTCACTTTATTATCTATGTTGGGCCGAGGAGCGAGATGTGATAATACTTTTGATTTTGATTAGGAGGAAAAGGGAAGGGTGCTTGCTGCTTTCTGCTGCAGATTTTTTAATGTTTGTTTTTGGGAGAGAGACAATGATTTTATGTGAATGAGACGGTGACACAACTTTGTTTTTATTGCTGACACTCGGTTAATGGTTTTGTTGTAGATTACTCTCCCAAATATGTATTTTATTACGCGTCTCTTCTCATTTTCAGATTAATTTTTTTTGACAAATTCACATTTTAAATAATCCTTCATCCTTGTCAAATGAAAGAACTGACACAACAACTTTAATTTAAATGTGGTTGATATACTACGTTGCGAATGTTGCGATGCTGTCAAAAACTTCCTGTCTTTTTCTTTACTTCTCAGAATAAATTTTTTGTTGTTTTTGCTTTTTTTATTTGAATCATCAACCTCTTCATTGGGCAAGACTCAAATTCAAATGTTGAATGAAAACCAAAAGTTGGCTGGGGCTGTTGTTTTCATATAAAAGTTCAGACAAAACTCTTCTGCATTCTCTGGCGCTTGTAAGATTGAAGACGATGATGCGGTGACCCACCATCACACCATGGCATGGTCCAAAAACAAGCTGTAATGTTGGTGCTGTTGTGATTGGGATAGTGATGATATAATTTCTAGTGGTCTGGCCCAATCAATGCCAATGGCAAAATAAATGCCCCTTTTTTCTTCGTCTTGAAATGAACTGCTGCTGCTAAACTTTTCGCTTGTCTTACTTTAGTTTGTGTTTAATGTTAAGTCAAATCAGCTTCGTATGAAAGCACTATCAAAGTAACTGCTGCTTACACCATTATAAAAATCAATCACGTTGAAGAAACTTATCTATCTTTCCTTGACGTATGAAAGCATTATAATAAATTTTTCATCAACTGGGAAAGAGTGAGGGTCAAGACAAGACTCGATGCGATGCGATGATGGCTGGAGAAGAGTCCTTTCTTAAAAGAAATTTAANATCAACTGGGAAAGAGTGAGGGTCAAGACAAGACTCGATGCGATGATGGCTGGAGAAGAGTCCTTTCTTAAAAGAAATTTAAGTATCAATAGGCTTTTCTATGAATTTCTCCTGATATGACAAATCTTTTTGATTTATCTTTATGAATGATGAATGCTTAAAAAAGAAGTAAAATCCCAGTTAAAAAACAACAACTGTTTCGTACCACTGAAACTTTTATCTTCTTCACTTTTCACTCATAAGAGTATCATCACAGCAGCACTCCTTGCTATCATCGTTGTCGTCATAACCTTTTCCTAGCCTTTTCACTGTCGTCACCGATTTTATTTTTACATTTACATTTAGTATGAAAAAACCCAATCCAGTTTAGAGTCATTGCATTATTATCATCGTCCGTCGCGTCATCAAAAGAAGAAGGGAAGCTTTCAATTCAAGGTCTAAAGCTACCTTTTTATTTTCATGATGGTGATGGTGATAACGTTGATCCTTCCTAGTAAAAAGGCAACCTTTTTTCAACAATAACAATGGTACCTTCTCTCTACCTTTAAAACAATGATTAGTCAGACAATCGAAGGCAATGCAGTTGCAGTTTCTCCGGGCGAGTAACAAAACACTGAACTGAATAATAACTTTTTTAATCCACTCCGTCTTAACTTTAAAGTAGCCTTTTCCCCCTACAATAAACTTCTTTAATAAAGCTAAAACTTGAACGAGATGATTTTACAGAAAGAAAAAAAACTACGCAAAACAAAGTTAGTAAAGCTAAAGCTGAATAATAATATTTTTATGGTTAAATGATTTCATATGAAACTTAAACTGAAACTGATGGTGGCAGCTATGTTACTGCTGTTGCTGGTAGTATATGACGATGATGTTGATGATGATTCTGCTGCTGAGAATGATAAAAGATAATGGTAATTTCCACCTGCAGCAAAAATTCCTGCTTACCTTCCTTTACCTACCTCTCCTCTCCTCGCTTTAAAGTTTGGAGAGATGGAGATGAATAATATAATTTTTTCCACAGAAAAAAAATTATTCTTTCTACCCTACCAGTTCTTCTCTTCTGAACTTTTTTTCTACGCAAAATGTGCACTCTTCGTCTGTTATTGTACAAAACTAGAAAACGTGCCTAACTGAATAATATAATTTAATGCATGTAAATCATCCTCCTCTTTAAAGTAAGTATATTAGTCCTCCTCTTACAAAAAACAGTAGTATTCTGTTTGAGTTTAAATAGGAATAAGAATCTCCATGCAGAGGGAGAGAGACTAACTCTAACTAACTCTTAACTTTTAACATAAAAAAACAGTATGAAATGAAAAGTTCTTTAGAACAGTATGAAATACAAACTACCTCATCATCATTCTCAATCCTCATCATGAACATCACGAATCACGACGGTCTCTTTACAAAAAGGAGCCAGAGTCACTCGTCCAACAAACAGGTACTCCTGCAACGCATCGCATTCACACTCGCTCTCTTGCTAAATTGTTAAAAGTATGACATACTATTATAAAAATGAAAAAATTTCACATTCATTTCATCCAACAGGTATTTTATAATGATTACGATGATGGTGGTGTGGTGGTGACGATGATGATGATAGATCCTTTTTGTTCAATAATAATATTAACTCTTTGCACATTGCAGCTAGTAAGTAAGTACACAAAAACTCAAGTTGACTCACGTAATAATTAGCAAAGCAAAAGACCAACAGTCGCAGACTCAAACTCGCAATCGCAGTAGAGTAAGAAAAGTAACTTTTAACGTTTACTATACTTTCAGTGAAGAACAAAAATGATTGTTGTGTTACGCAGTGATTTTATTTATTTAAAAAAAATCTTTGCATAGTATGTGTATCTGCGTAGGTACATAATAATATGTGCCATGCCAATAATTGTTTCATTGTTGTATTTTTTTCTAAATGGATAACTCTACTTACTTAAAAGGGTTATTCATAGAAATATTATGAACAAGGATGTTGTTAAATATTATGTATATTGTAGTTTGTGGAATGACCATCAGACAATACCATTGCATCGCATATATCGCATCATTACCAATTTCCCATATATTGTATCGTAAAGACTGACAAGACACGCACGCACAAGTCATTTCACATTAGAGAAGTTTGTTTAACTGCAATAACTCTCTGATTTATTTTATTTCCAAGCTTTAAAAATGATTTAAAAACAGAGGGAAGGGAAATGAAGGTAAATAGTAAATAAAGCTTTCTCATTAAATAATACTTGTAAGGATTATCCTTTATCATCATAAATAACAATATATTCGTTCATTCTATAGCTTAAAATCACAAAAAATTATAAGCTGAATAGGTATAATATGAACATGAACTATGAAAATCAAAAATTAAAAGGATTTCCAACAAAAACATGTTCAGGATAGATAAATACGAAGGAGGAAAAAAAGTTGTAAAATTTATTTAAGCAATATTTTAACTTGATGCTTAAAGCTTAGCATGCTTGATTCTTCACAACCTAGAACAAAAAAATACAATGCGAAAGCATTACTATTACTTTACTACTGCTGCGCTACAAAACGCTAATTTACATTTATGCGCTACTCCATCATCATAATACTACCGCCATTAACGTAATCATCATCACCATCATCAACTCAGTTCAGTACCTTTTTGTAATTTCCAAAAATATATTTTAATGTTAAACGAAGCCATGAAGTTTACTCATGCAAACTACACATAATGAAAAGAAAAGCCCCTCTTCTGCCTCTGATTCTGCAGTACTACTATTCATAAGTTAAGTTTAAGTTAATCATTTCATATTTTTTAACATAAGAATAGTCAGTGGAAAAACGGCAAAATGGGTTCTTGTTCTATTCTTGCAACAAAACGCCAAAAGTTCGTGGCCAATTTAAAGAACACCAAATTCTAAAGCAAGCTGGGTTCGAGTTAGCGCTTTGTTGTGTTAACTGCTTATCAATTTGCTATTCATCTTTCCAGCTCTCTGCAATATAATAATTTTGCTTAACTCAACACTCCATTATATTTAACAGCGTGCAATGATGAAGATGATGTTGATGATGATGCATATTATTGCAGCGCGCATCTACTCACTTCGCCCAGTTTACTATGGGATAAACAAGGTGGAAAGTGGAAGAAGGCCATTAGGATTGAAAATACTCCATAAACAAGTCTTCCACAAAACAGCAAAGAAGAAATATTGCTTTAGGTTAGAATAAGAAATTTGGAACTATTGAATCACTGATTTGGTGGTGGTGGTATGGTGGAGACCACAAACAAGACCACGTCAAGTCAAGCCAGGCACGATTTTTTAGTAGTAAATAAAATGAATGATTTTGTTAAAAACAAAATGAAGAAGGACGTTTGTTTAGGCATGTTTAGGTATATTATGCTCTCCTCGTGTAATGTGGTAATTGAGAATAAATTCTACTCTACTAATTTTGCATTCTTACTTACTTCTTACTTACTCATCCAGTGTAATTGCATCAATAGTAATGATTTAACTTTAACTGGTTGCGGGTTGTATGAGACGAATACATTGCGAATTAAGATGGGCGCTACAAATGCTGTCGCGGTAGTGAGATAATTGTTAGTTATTCTTTGTCTTTATGTTAGCTTTATTGGCAACCTAATAAACAAGAGAGAGTTTTGTTATGACCGGATTACAAGAATGAAGAAGAGATTCTTCTGGAATCTCTGGAAAACTTGTATTTAAGTGAATTGATCTTGTGAAATAATAATATTAATATGCAATTTTATGTAAGAAGACCAAACAGCCTTTGTAAAAAAAATTATGATGCTAAAGAATGGTAAAAAGCTTGAGTCTAGCAAAATACTTTGTTATGAAAAGAAAGAAATACTTTTATGATTGCAATATGCAATATTAAGTAAGCGTTATAAGTAGGTATTTTGCCTCCGGTGTAATATTTGTAAATGGCAATAATTTTTTCGCAACTTTGTGTCTTTGTAAAGAAAGATAAAGAAAGAAGGATTTGATTAGAAGATTAGAAAGAAAGATGAAAGATGAGATGGTGATAATCATGATTATGGTGGTGACGGTGACGCTGATGATGATGATGTGCAATATTTTCCAGCAAAAAGAAATTGAAAATCTTTTGTAGCATTATGCACGAAGAATATTGCCAAAATATCGTTAGGGTTGTTATGAATGAAAATGAGATGAGAAAAACAAAATGGAAAAATTAAGCACAGGAATAATTTTATCGCCAGCTAAATAGCTTTGCTATTGTTTCTGGAGAATTGTAATGAGGCTTGCACTGCACCAGTGTTAAACAAATTGTAAAAATTATTGCATATTAAAGAATGTAGCAATAATAAAAACGAAACGAATATTTGATGAAGGACTCAATAAAGAGGATGTTATTATCAAAACTTTAACTTTGTTTGCTTCAACTACTTTTTTACGCAATTCTCGCATCAGGGGATAGGCGACTAGGCAAGCTATTTCGTAATTCATCAGAAAATTTCGTCATTTTTCTTTTGTGTATCCTCAAAATAAAGATTTAGTCAGTTTTAATGTTTGATGAAAAATTGGTTTGGTTGGAGATGTACGCGGTTGTTGAAATCTCGAATAAAAAAGGATGTCTCCGATTTCATTTTTAAATTTTAAGTCTCCAGAAACCGGCTGTGCAGGTGCTTTTATTTCAAGTTTTTTTTTGTTGTTTTTGTATATTTTCTATTCATGTTGTCATAAATTTACCGTGCATTCCATTATATTTGCAATTTCCAGCTTAAAAACTCCATTTTCGGTAGTATGATGTCTTGTGATGCCCCATAAATAGCTTAAAAGCAGGATTTATTGTAATCTGTGCAATGATCTTGGGTTTTTAAAGTTACATAGATGGTTACCAGCAAATACTTAAAAAATTTTGAAAAAACAATGGTTTTCTGCTTCTTTTGTTTTGCAAGACAGTCATTTTTAAAACGAAACGATTCATAGCGCATCGCATCATTTTACCTTGTCTCTCTCTGCTTGGGTCTAGCTGATGGATGCATGAATCATATCTGTCAGAATGGAGCTTGATGTATGCGATTATGGAGAGATCACCGAACCAGCACACTACCAAAGAGTTTATAAAGTTAAAAAACGCAAAGCCTGGACCACGGGCAGGCATAAACGGATGAGCTCATTTCACAAGAATTGACAAAGGATGCATTGTTATTTTTACATTTTAGTTCGATGTCTAAATATTAAATAACCGTTAAGACAAACCGCAATTAAGAGGATATTT
>JAHZNJ010001800.1:0-10706 GCA_027744475.1 Lepidocyrtus cf. sotoi NNG-2020 | reverse complement strand
AAGCTGCTTCGACTTTTGTATGTGCCGAGGAGTTTCAAAATGGCTTAACAAAGATTTCTTGGTTCGATAGGTAGTTTTACATACATTGCACATCACCAACAAATAGACCGGCAAACTGGAGTACGGCTTTTTAAGAGGAGAAAAGCTAAAAATGGTAAAGTTATTAGTCCTCATTTAATACACTTGCATAAAATGGTTAATGATTAATAAATAAAAGAAACTAGGCTTTCGTCTTCCTTTGCGATTTGAAACCAGCGTCGGTGACAAAGATGTAACTATCGCGGATGAAGGGACCTTGACAAAAATTATAAATGAGAAGCGATATCCAGACCCAGAATTTCCGGATAAAGAATACATAACTGGGGTAAAGACGGAGAACAATTTACGTTTTAAATGCGAGGAATCCAAATGCGGAGCTACGTTCACAACTCAGAAAGCCCTCACTTCCCACAACAACAGGCATTTAATACAAAGAAATATCAAGTGCACGTTTTGCGAAAGGTTCTTTAAAAACGAAGAAGAAAAAACCGAACATTGCCAAAAATTCCACCCAGACTTGGAGAAGAATCCGCACGCAAATCCTCTGCAATGCATGAAATGCAAGAAAGTCAGCAAAGACAAATTCGCGTTGTGGCGCCATGTACGAGAAAGGCACAGAGAAGAAAAATTTCCCTGTCCCCACTGCCAATATCCGTTTACCTCGCCAGACAACTTAAAAGTTCATATCAGGACTAAACATCCAGCGGAAGGGGAAGCTGCGCCTAAGTTTCCTTGCGACATTTGTGGAAAAGTGTTGGGATGCAAACAGTCCTTAAGATCGCACATAAAATACATTCATCGTGGAACTGATGAGGTCTTTCGATGCGTTATTTGCAAAACTAGCTATACAAATAAGCAATGCTATAAGAACCACATGAATGATATGCATCTTCGACGAAAAGCTTATCCTTGCAAAATCTGCGATCAACAATTTCGTAATCTTAATCACCTGAAGCGACATTTTACCAGTTTCTTTCATAAGGCAAATTCAAGGAAACTGGGCACAAACAAAGCCCGTTTACTGGAAAATGATGTGCAACCGATTATCTTTAGTTCTGCTGCTGGAACAACAAAGCCTGCATCAAGCTCAATTGACAATCAAAATCAAACCCGGGCTAGAAATGATTTTACGAAAGAAGAATTAATTGAGTTATGTAAGAAAAGTGATGTCAAAGTCAAAGTGACGTCGAGTCGATGAGAAAATAGCGGAAAATAGTTTTCGTCGGGATGAACGTATTGTGGCTGATGATGATGATGATAGTGATGAGGGGGAGGAGGAAGAGGATGAAGATGAAAAGGAAGACGATTTATACTTGAAATGCATCTACTGCAAAGACGACTTCTCTAGTTTGGATGCAGTCAAGTCCCATGAAAAGTTCTGCCATGAAAACAATTCATTAAAGACACTGAATATTTGTCGCTTATGCGACAAAGAATTTAAGAAGCCCTTTCTCCTTGAAAATCATATAAAAATTACTCATTTAAATGAACGCAATTTTCCGTGCTCTTACTGCGACTCAAAATTTAAGTCTCAAGTCCAAAAAACTGTGCACGAGAAAGCTATCCATTTTGGAATTCGACGGAAGTACAACATAAAAATGACAGTTTGTAATTATAAAGGATGCAATAAAAAATTCAAGGGGCCAAAACGCTTGAAAATACATATCGCTGGAACACATTTAGGCATACGACATCACTGCGATCAATGCAAGAGATCCTTTAAAAGGGAGTATCAGCTTAGGAAACATAAAGAAATTGACCATGCCGAGAATCATGTGCTGCTGATGTGCAAGGTGTGTAAGACAACTTACAGAACGAAGAATGCTTTGATGGGACATTTTGAAACGGAAAGACATCAACAAAAATCGAAGGAGCTTTGTCGAATGTTTGGAAATAAAGAGGTATGTGTAACTTAATTTTTCATTGATTTCATAATGCAGTAATTTGTAAACGAGTTTTGGTGTATAATATTTAATTTACAATTTTAATTTGATGTTTAATTCTTTCGCTTTTAGGAAATGACTGAAACACTCGCGGGAAATGACTGAAGCTGAACTATTAAAAACTCATACTACAATACCATTTTGAACTTGATTATTTTGTTTAAGCAAAAGAATTAAAAATAAATTGTGCAATGTGAATCATTTCAAAATATAGTACATTGGACTCACTCAGACATAAAGGGTTTATGATATGATTGTGTCTCGTTAAATAACTATTTCATTTCATACAATGTTGGAGGAAAGAAATGCATAATACATATAAAATGTAAGCCTTGCCTGGTAAACACAAAGCATTTTTGTACACATTCGTAACAAAAATCCATAGTATGAATAGGAAAGGAGTAAAGAAAAATGTAACACGTATACCATAATGTCATCCTATCAGTACTGATACTGATACTACTGTCGAACATAATGCCGAGTGCATCCAAAATTGGTTTATGAAAGAAAACCCTTGTGCATGCTTTCTTTCTGAGAAATTGTATGTAAACACATGAAGATTGCATGCGTTTTCAGCCAAAAGGGTTATTGAAATTTGTCATTTTACGGCAGCCCACTTGCCTTCACTGAAGTTTGTCTAACAAAACTTTACGATTTACATTTTGAAAGTTTATTTACATTTTGAAAGTTTATTCTCATAAAACCATCCATCCTTATCCTTAGTAAACATGGCAGGTAAATTATGTAATAACTTTATTATGTAAATGTAAAGTCCAAAACTTGAGAAACTGCCGTTGCCCGGAAGTTGCAGTAAAACAAGTTTGCTTCATTCATTAAGCTATTTATTAAAATTTTTTTATGCAGAAAATAACAAGGAACACAGGACAAAGTTCACCAAAACACAAATAGCTGAGCTTAAACAACAATACAAAGCTGACCAGCGATGCGGCAAGGCACGAAGCAAGGAACTTGCAAAAAGAATTGGCCTGAGTGACAGACAAGTTTTAATGTGGTTCTATAACTGTAAGCGTAGGATAAAACGGCGAAAGTTACAGCTTGAAAAGGGACATCGCTATATGATAAGAGAAAAGTTAAAGGTAGTTAAAATTGCGTAACTAACATCATCGTTAAAATAACGTTTATTGCAAATCTTTTGACAATTTATGATCTAATCAGTGAAATACTGAAATTCATTTTTAAAGAAAAGATAAAGAAAAGGGGCTACCGTCTTCCCTTACGCTTTGAAACGAATGTGGGAAACAAAAACATAACCATCGCGGACGAAGTCACTCTAACAAAAATTATAACTGAAACGACCTGCCAGCCAGAACCAGAATTTTCAGCTAAGGATTACGTAACCGGAATAAAGAATGAAGACAAAGAGCTTTTCAAATGTGGCGAGCCAAATTGCGAAGCAACATTTACAACTCAGAAAGCCCTCACTTCCCATAAAAATAGGCATTTAATACAGAAAAATATAAAATGCACGTTTTGCGAAAGGTTCTTTAAAACAGAAGAAGAAAAAACAAAGCATTGCCAAACATTCCACCCAGACGTGGAGAAGAATCCTTATGCAAATCCTCTGCAATGCATGAAATGCCAAAAAATCAGCAAAGATAAGGAAGCACTGTGGCGCCACGTTCGAGAGAGACACAGAGAAGAGAAATTTCCATGTCCGCACTGCCAATATCCATTTACCTCCCCGGATAATTTAAAAGTTCATTTAAAACGACAGCATCCTGCGGAGGGGGAAACGGTGGAAAGATTTCCTTGTGAAATTTGCGGGAAAATCTTATCCTGCAAGCAATCATTAAGAGGGCATATCAGATTCGTTCATAGAGGAAAAGAAGGAGCTTATCGATGCGTCATTTGCAATAAGAACTATACTGGTGCACAATCTTATCGGAATCATATGAGAAAAAAGCACATCAAACCCGAAGCTCGTCATTGTAGCATTTGCAAAAAAGACTTTGGCGATATCGATTTGCTGAGAAAGCACTGCAGGACTCAACTTCATAAAACCAAGGCTAAAAGAAAACGGAAGAATCCCCTTTTGCCTATGGAAGAAGCAAAGCTTGATTCAAAACTTGCGAAACTAAATGCTAAAACGACTAAAATAGAAATTGCTCACTCCAAACAGGAATTAATTAGCTTGTGTCGTACATCACAAGTCAAAATTATTTTGTCCAGGTGCGATGAGATAATTGCCAGAAAAGGCTACTTCTTCACTCCTTCTGCCGAACGAAAGGGTGAAAGCAATTTGTATTTGAAATGTATATATTGCAATGCCCGTTTTGCAACCGTGAAGGGAGTGGAGTCTCATGAAAAGTTTTGCCATTTCAATAATTCTCGGAAGACATTAAATATTTGTAGCATTTGTGACCGAGAATTTAAAAAACCTTTTCTCCTAGAAAAGCATATGAAAATTACTCATTTAAACGAACGTAATTTCCCGTGTTCCTACTGCGACTCAAAATTTAAAACCAATCCTCAAAAAACTGTTCACGAGAAAGCTATTCATTTTGGAATTCGAATGAAGTACAGACAGAAAATGTCTTTATGTAACTACGAAGGATGCAATAAAAAGTATAAGGGACCAAGACGCTTGAAGATTCATATTGCTGAAGCACATCTGGGCATACGACATCACTGCGATCAGTGCAAGAGATCATTTAAGAGGGAGGAGCAATTACGGAATCATAAAAAGGTTGACCATGCGGAGAATCATTTGTTGCTGATGTGCAATGTATGTAAAACTACCTATCGAACCAAGAAATCTTTGTTAAGCCATTTTGAAACTCCTCGGCACATACAAAAGTCGAAGCAGCTTTGCCGACTCTTTGGGAATAAAGAGGTAAATTAAATTTTAATTTTCTAGCAATAGAGCAGTGTTCAATATCGTTTTATAAAAATTGTTTTTTTATCATTTATTTTAATTAATACCTAGTTGCATATCTTGCCATTTTCAGGAAATGACTGAAACGCTATCGGGAAAGACTTAATTTGTTGACTGGTGATGAGAGATTGGATTGGAATACAAAAAAACTGAACTAAATTGTATTAATTTTTTCGAACATTTTTCATTGTCAAAAATATTAATAAATCATTTCATATATATAAGAATTAATTAAGCATGCCACTCAAAACAGTATTTGTAATATTTTCATCTTCATCGTTATCATTAGTCAAGCATTAATGAGCAATTAACCACAGGCAGCATTTCATGAAATTCATGATCGCATCCCCTGGTCCTTTTAATTTACGATACATTGATCTATTTTCTTATTGAAATCAGTGCATTGGATAAGATATGATTCAGGAGAGGAAAAAGAAGTACAAAAGAAGTAATAATTTTTCCACATTCATAATGGTGAACCTCTTTTTTGTAGTAATGTATTAACGCATGAAATGGTTAGACTATGTCTGAGAAAAACATATATCACGGATTTACTATTCACAAAATGTTTTATAATGCAAAACGCAAAAACGTGTATATTTTATATTATATGCTTTCTGTCATCCGTCTGATGGAGCATAAGATTGCAAACACATGGAAAGGGTTCTGCTCTTTTGTAAACAATGCATGAGAGAAAGAGTTATTCTTTTGAATTAAAATCAAAGGGTTTAACAGTGCAGTACAAAAATATTTTTTAAGCAAACGTTTGAGGATTTCACGTTTAAAAATGATAATTAACCAGTAAAATTGTCATTAAATTATATAAAATCACCAATCTAGAAATATGGCAGGTAAACGTCGAAACATTTGATGCAACGCCCAAACGTAAAGTTATTAAAGCTCATTTAATCACAAGCCTTTTCATACAATCAATTCCGTGTTAATTTACGATTTTCTAGATAAAAACAAGAAAACAAGGACAACGTTCAACAAAAAGCAACTTTCTGAACTACAGAAAGAATTTAAAATTAATGACCGTTGTGGAATAGAAAGACGGAAGGATATTGCCAAAAGAATTAATCTTACTGATAAGCAGGTTTTGCAGTGGTTCTGTAACAGAAAAAGTAGAATCAAAGATGAACAGACGAAACTTCAAACCGGAGCACCGCATTATGACAAAAGAAAAGTTCAGGGTAATTATTTCCTCTCTGTTGCCAATTATCCTTACCATAGAAGTACATATTGAACCTCAAGTAAGTAATCTTAATATTGTTGTAATCAATCAATATTTTCTTTTTAATCATTTACAGCAAAAATTAAGAAACTGGGATTTCGGCTTCCATTGCGCTTCGAAACAAATGTGGAGAACAAAAACATAACCATCGCTGATGAAAGGACGCTAACTAAAATTATGACTGATAAGCGGTATCCAGAACCAGAATTTGAAGCTAAGGATTTCGTAATGAGAGGGGTAAAGTCTGATGGAAAAACAGTTCTTAAATGTGACGAGCCAAATTGCGGAGCCCAGTTCATGAGCCAAATCTCCCTAAATTGCCACAAATCCAACCACAGGAATCCGCAAATCAAATGCGACACTTGTGGATTGAATTTCAAACAAGAAGTCGAGAGAACCAAACACATTAAAACATTCCATCCCGATTTTCACAAATTTCCTCTAGCAAACCCCCTCCAATGCATGAAATGTAAGAAGGTCAGCCGGGACAAACACGCGTTATGGCGCCATGTTCAACGGCACCGAGAGGAGAAGTATCCCTGTCCCCATTGCCAATTCCCTTTTACCTCCCCAGACAATTTAAAAGTACATCTGAGAAGTAAGCACCCACCGGAAGGGGAATCTGCACCAACGTTTCCCTGTGAGACTTGTGGGAAAGCTTTTTTGCATCTACAAACATTACGACACCATATCAAAATGGTTCACCGTGGTGAAGACAAAATCTACCACTGTGTCCTATGCAAGACTCAATACACAAGCAAAGACTGTTACACAAATCATATGAGTCGTCATTCGAATCCGAAGTTTTGGCCTTGCAAAATCTGCAACCTTCAATTTCGCAGCTCTAACCACTTAAAGCGCCATTTTGGTAGCTTTCGTCATAAAAAGAAGGCACGAAAATTAGGAAAAGAGAAGGCAAGTCGATTGGAGATGGATATTCAACCAATTCTGCTTCCTACTGCCAGAATAAGTTCCAAGCGACCAACCAGCAAATCCGGACCAGAGCCAGAGACCGATAAAACGTTTACAAAAGAAGAACTAATCGAATTATGCAAGAAAACCAGGGCCGAAGTTTTACTTCATCGAATCGATGAAAATACTGTTTACAAATCAACACGTGCTGTGGAATACGACGATGATGAAGAAATAGAAAAAGAAGAGAAACAGGAAACGAAAGATTTGTACTTAAAATGTATCTACTGCAACGACGAATTTTCAACTTTGGATGCAGTGAAGTCTCATGAACGGTTCTGCCATGCTAATAACTCAATTAAAAAGCTTTATATTTGCCACATTTGTAGCAAAGAGTGCCACCAGCCGAATTCCCTTAAAACTCACATCAAAACCCATTCCACCGAACAGGATTTTCCTTGCTCTTACTGTGACTCAAAATTTAAAAGCAATGGAACCAGAATGACCCACGAAAAATCCCAACATTTTGGAATTAAACAGAAGTACAATCCAAAATACAGTGTCTGCAACTTCCCCAGTTGTAATAAATCCTTCAAAGGGCCGAAAAGGTTAAGAGAGCATGTCAATGCAATACATTTAGGCGTTAGGATTTCATGTGAAAAATGCCCCAGAACATTTAAGTATGAAAGGGAATTGCGAAAGCATCTTAAATTAGATCATGCAGAAAATCATGTATTGCTTATCTGCAAGCCTTGCAAGACCACTTACAGAACAAAAGGGGCTCTATTGTTGCATTACACAACGCCACGTCATCAAAGGAAGTCGAAGGAGTTTGGCAAGAAGCGAAGGAAGAAATAAATAGGTTGCACTTTCTTCCGTAATTTAAATCAGGTTCTATTTTATTTCGAAGTTTAATTTGACTAATTGAAGCAATTTTTATACAGAAAATAACGGAGGTGATAACTGGAATTCTTAATTATTCTAGTGCGCACAAGAAAGGCTTAAATGATTCAACCGATTCCAAGACTGACCTTAATTAAATCATTAAATGAATTTAATTGTTTTTAAATGTTTTGTTACGTTCTGTAGTTTTAATTACTTGTATTTTTGCTCATTGTTCAATTATCTTTTGTAAAATGTGTAATGATTGGATGGTGATAAGAATATTAAAATTAAATGCGTAATACTCATTCATGACAGATTTGTAATCTGATCTGACCATTAACAAATAATGTTTGATGGCTAGTGCACATTGTATATTTTTAAAAGTTGTAGAGCAAGTAAGTTAATCAAAGTTAGTTCCTTGAATCGTTTTCGTAATGCCCCCATCTACGGGTACAGCAACTCCATTGACATACGAGGCCGCATCCGACGCCAAAAATATTACCATATTGACAATATCTGGGATCGTTCCATTCCTTCCCAAAGGATTCCCTTTCTTGAATGCAATTCCAACTTCAGCTCCATATCCAGCCTTGTCATGCCACTGCTGATTCTCGATGAAACCCGGATTAATCGTGTTCACTCGAACCCCTTTTGGTCCAAGCTCCAAAGCTAGACTTTCAGTGATCATCATCACCGCCCATTTCGAAACGCTGTAGCCGATTGCCCCAGGGAACTAGAAAAAACAAAAATTATTTCCTAATTTTTATTTTTCATAAATTCATGTTACGAATTTACATAATTTTACAATAAATATTACAGCTCGCATTCCAATTCCGCTGGAAATATTGACGATATTCCCTTTCGTCTTCTCCAGATGGGGAGCACACAGTGCTGAAAGCATAACGGGACCTCGTACATTAATATTCATTTGATTATCAAACTTTTTCATCAGATCCGGGTCGTCAATAGGACTCAATGCAATGACTCCGGCGTTATTCACGAGAATATCCAGTTTCCCATAAGTAGAAATGATTTTGTTTACGAGATTGACCAAGTCTCCGTCGTTTGAGACATCTGCCTTTACTTGTAACGGTTTGTAACCAAATGGAGAAGCTGTCGTGACCTGTTGGACGGCATCAGCAATCTTCCTTTCATCTCTTCCTTGAACAACTACTTTTGCTCCAAGCTTCGCGAAACGGATGGTCATTGCAAGGCCCATTCCATTACTTGATCCTGTGACAAGAACCACCTTATCCTTGAAGCTGATGCTTTCAGTAGCCATTGTAATTAAATCTTGGACAAAATCCTGAATTCCAGTAAGAAAATCTAAATTGGGAGAAGAATTGGGGCAAATTAAGACTTTCGGCTTTTTCCTGATTTTGTCCAGAATGGCTTAAATTTAATGAAAAGACGTTTTGACAAACTTTAACATGAGACTGAACAACTTTGGCTTGAATAGCGTTCTATTTTATTCTAAATCTCTCTTTCTACTTCTCTCATTCTACATTTTCATTCTTCCATAAAACAAGAGGCAAGAGACAGCAGCAAAAACCGTAATTTTACATGTCCCACACTCATATCTCTTCGAGTTGTAAAAAATATCCTTGAAAGATTGAAACATTTTGTTCATTTCGATTGTCAGCTTCATCTCATGTAAGACAAACACGATGAAAGGAGTGAATGAGCTCATCACTCATTTATTTGTAATTATTATTGAATCATGTTTGCTATTTAATTCTTTGAGATTTTGCAACGTTCAAATAGATAGACAAGATTGTCATTTACTAAAACTGTCTAGTTTGTCAGAGAGATTGGAAAGAACGATTTAGCAAGTTTTTGCTTAGGTAGGTAATTATTTTTTCAGTTAGGCAGACAGACGAACGAAAGAAAAAAGTTGGAAATTTCCAATGTTGAATTGCCAGACCCGATTCATCCTTTCAAAATCTAAATTTGAAGTTTGGTCAATTATGCATCAGACATGCAATCGTTTTTGTCACTTCAATTTTTCTGCTAGTCAGCATTCATCCCATAGGCTCTTAAGACTATTTGCTGATGTGCCTCAATGATTATTGCAGTGGGGGAGTCTCTAGGTTAACGGGAGCAAACATAGCCGGCAGCTAAAATCTCTTTAAACGATTCGTCGTCACTCATTATCTTGAAGTTTTTTGCTAACCAAAAAAGGAATTTAATTTTTCATGTGATTTGGTATACATAAATTAATATAATGATAAATAATTTGAGCAATTACGAATTACTTTCCTAAAAAGGGAAGTGATGATAGCTGTCAATGCGATAATGTCGTTTTTTATGTCATCTTTGACTTTGTGTAAAGTAAATAAAATAATTTCCTATTTTAACTTTTAATAGAAAAACTATATGTAGCTTCATCAGAAACACAATACACAATTCTGGTATTTGAGTTAATGGTTTCAAGTGAAACTATTACAAAAGTAACAAAATATTCAGATTTCAGATAAATGATGTTTTATTGAATAGAATTTGACTTACAAGTAAGGTACCACATTAGGTTTTTCTAGATTGTGCGTTTTTAGAGCAATAATAATATGTTGATTTCAAAAACAACCACTTCCGGTCGATTATTTTGCGCTTTGCATAAAATTTGCATAAGTTAAAAATTTGGTCCATAATGTTTAGTAGGACAAAAAAATTTTGTTTCAGCAATCGATAGTCCGTTTAAAAATAGGAATACTATAATTTACGCGATGTCAAAACTCGCAATAGTTTCCGAGCTGTGATAATTTCCGTTTCGCAAGTCTTATACGGAATCTGACACCAG
>JAHZNJ010001799.1:0-14693 GCA_027744475.1 Lepidocyrtus cf. sotoi NNG-2020 | reverse complement strand
TTCCTTTTGAAATGGCAATCGCCTCGTTACTATTATTAAAGCTTTTTCTTTTTGCCTTTCAAATGCAATCTGAATCAGAATCCAAACTTCACAAAAAAATTAAAGTCTGGTACGACTACGAACGACCACCACCACAAAAAAACTTTTTTTCTTTTTAAAAGAGGAAGCAAAGCAACCTCGAACTCCAATAAAGATGATCTTATTTCATCTTTCTCTGTCTCTTTTCCTCCCAACAATAATTTTAGAACCGCAAAAAAATGCAATCTTATTATTATGCATTGCTTCAGCTCTAGCTCTCTCTCTCTCTCTCTACAGAAGAGAGAGAGGGCAAGTGCAGAAGGAGAAGGAGCATTAAAAAATTTCTATTTTTTTCTTCCTTTTCTTCTTCTTTCTTCCAAGCCATGCCATGCCAAAGTAATTTAAAAGACTGTATACTTTATTTTCTGTTTTTTTGTCCTTCTCCTCCTTCTCGGTACGACTTCTGGCTTGGCTTTTTTTTATTTATTATTATGTAGCAAGCAAACAAAAAAACGGAACAAAAGATTTGGAGTTTGAGAAATTGTTTTTATCTTCCATTTATTCCATTCCGGATTCTGGAGCTAGAATCTCTTTTAAGAAACCAAAATAGCCTTAGAAAGCCATTTGCCTAGAATGCAACAAATTATGTTACGATGATGATGATAATGATGAGAATGACGGAGATGGGGACTTTGTGTGGTTTGAAATCGTAATAAAATCTTTCAACCACGGACTGCAATCATGTTTTATATTCTTGCAACAACCTAAAATAAAATCATCTATATATTTCAAGTATTGAAAAAACAGCGAAATAAAAAAGCAAACGTGAATGAGCAGCATTTTGCGGGAAAATATAAATAAGGTTTAGTTTCGGTTTTGCTTTTGTCTTGGTCACATTCATGCAGATAGAAACGTTTTACCTTATAAAAGGACACCGCATATTATTTTATTCTAAAAATAAGAAAAAGGAAAAATTTTTTTAATGAAAAGCATTTCTCTTTTGGAATTCAGTTCAGAGAAGTTTTTTTTGCTTCTTTTCTTCTACGTTTCTTCTTTTAGTTCAAAAGTTTCCTGTCGTATTTATATCAAGTCACCTTCTTTTGTTGCTGTCCGTGTGTGAGATTTTGTTGTTGTTGTTGCTGTGGGTAATGCGGCTTCAACAAATGGCTTAAAATGCTTTCTTTCGTTATATCTATGAATAAATTGGGGATGCAGACCTGTCCCTCTGACTTACCTTAATAATTTTATCTTTAGTTGAATTGAATTATACTATGAAGGAAGAATTTATAACAGTCAAATCTGACGCTGTCTATTGTTTTTTGCTTATTCATTGCTTATATTTATTGCAAAACAGTATGAAGATGCAAGAAAACAACAATAAAATCAGGACCGAAAAGACGATGCATGCAAAACTATAAATTCTGTTTAGAATTTATTATTTACATACTGTTTAATATGACCGGGTATTTGCCCTCCAATCACCTTGGTTTAAAATTTGCACACATTACTAAATTTTAAATAATTAACGTTGAAATGTGTAATTCCATTTACAATATTTCTGATCAAAAGCCAATTCTTGAATTACAATTTATTTTGTACTGTATTAAAAGAAATAAATATGGTCTCGGGAGAGTAATAACAAAATTTTAAAGCAGAAACAAGGTTGGCTATGATTTGGTTCTGTTTGGTTATTTGAAGATATTATTTTTATTCCTCATGATGCCGTGAATAGATAAAATCGTTTATGCAGAGACGAGTGAAAGAGAATAAAATGTGCATGCGTCGGTATCGCAAATGGCGATCGCAATGGTAGAAAAGAAAACTGAAATGGACTTGTTAATAATAGAAAACTTTCAAAATAAAATGTTGATAATATTTATTCTCTTTACTACTAATTTTATGCACTTAGATTATTCTATGGCACAAACGCTTAATTCATAAATTCTTCATCACATAGCACATTATGAAGTGAAATTAGTCAAAACAATATCATAGAACTATAAAATCCAACGTTTCGTAATAATCATACTCACCCACATTGTACAGATCCCATGAGTTCCTCGCTCCAGTTTATTTATCTCTCTCCAGCAACGATTTAAAATTAATGGGAAATGCTGACTTGCTATCGTCTCTCAAATTAATTTTGTCTAGAAGGACTTGGCTTCATTTTTACCTTTCGTCTGTTTGTTTTGATCATCCAAACCATTGTATTGCATAAAATTTATTCGTGTAATGAAAAATTCTGAGCAAGAGAAAACAAGAAAATAAATCCCGGTTTCCTTGTTCCTTCCTAATTAGAATCTGCCTTTGTCACAGAAACCAAAAGGAAAGAAATTGTTTTTCTATTTTGCTACTTTGAAAAAATTAAAGATGAAGGAAAGTAGGTAAGCAAAAAGTTTAAGTAAGTGAGTTAGCAAAAGTAAAAGGGGCTGAATGGATGAGCTGCGTAAAAGGTTTGGTTCTTCGGGAATCGTTCGAGAGAAGAAAAATTTCAGAGAGAGTCATACGTTCGATCTCGCGTTGTTTTAAATTTCAAATTGAAAATAAAATGTTGACATTTTAACGTTGATTGTTAATTTTTTAAAAGCATAATTGATTGAATAAGTAGTTACGTATAAGGTCTCAGATGTCCAGTGGTATAAATCTTAACAATTTCCATTTTGTATTCAACTCTAAATTAATTGAAGATTGGTTGCCGCAAACAACAATTTGGAATTTATTTAAATTTGTGTGGTGATAGATAGTTCCAGAAAAATCAACCTAGCAAATAATCAATTTTCCAACAATAGCAAATTGATGATTATGATTATGATGAAGGTGGTGTGAGGGGTTATCATTACCTTTATAAATTTTTTCAACGCATATTTGAACACAGTCTGCTTACATTTAATTCAATAGATACATAAACAATTAGATGATGAACATATCTGTAAGATAAATTTTATTGCATAATCTGTTGCATAATTTTTATTTATCTTTTAAAGAACGTCCAGTCAAGCAACAAATTAAATGAGAAGCTCAAAATCAGATTTATTTTTAAACTTGGCCATTATTATAATTTATTCTAAATTATAGTATTTATGGAGGATAGGCAGTTGACACACCACACCTGTACTAGCTTACATATCAAACAATTAAAAAACAATAGGAAGAATGCAAGCAAATTTTGTAACGTTGATTACCATTTGTAGTGTTATAGAAGAGGTTGAAGTTGTGGAACCGTTACCACTGTCGTCTCCATTGCAGAGATCTCCCTTACAAATGCAGACTTCTCGGTCGTTTTTGTTTCCTTCCGTTTCCGTTCCCATCCGTGCGGCTGCTCTGTCGTTATCAGTCTCTGGTTCTTGAGCGCATTCATAAAGTTCTTCCGAAATCTTCATGGAATCTATGTAACATCCTCCAGGGAATCTTTTGAATACACAGCTTGGAAGTAAGGAAATGGTTGAAAAGGAGAATCGGCATTGTTCGCAGATATTAATATTTTGTTTTATGCTCTCCTATGCGTACTTCTATTGTTTGTCTTCCTAAAGAAATAAATACAGAATTAATCTAGGATGATAATTCTTTTGTTATTTTATTTTAAAAAATTAAGAAAGGTCAGTTCAGTTGGATTCTACAGATTAATCCATTTATTCTAGTGCAAATGTTGTGAGGACGTTGTTGGATTAAACTTGTTTTCTGATAAGCTCGCTTCAACTCGAAGATTAAGACAGATTTTTGTTTGAGGAGAAGAGGATGAGTAGAAAGTGGAATTGAAATTCCATTTAATTAGTGAATTAATTTAGTTTAAATATCAAATTTACAACCAAATGTGGCATCTGCGGATCTGTAGTTGAAAAGTTATTAGAATAACGTAAAGAATATTTGAGGTGGTAAACTAGCCCTTCCAATCGGAACAATGGCAGTGCCCATATTATGGGAAAGGAAAAGACAAACGTTTTGATAATTTTGTCTCGTTTGGCTTCGTTTTCTTCTTTCCTCTCCGTTTGAATTTCATAAACTGTTAAAATTTTCTTCCTTTTCTTCCTTGAATTCTCTGAATTCCCAACTTTAATTATTTAAAAGGAGCAAGCAGTGAGCCAAAGGAAGAGAAGAGGTAGAAAGTAGAAATTGTAGCTTATAAAATAATTTAAAAGGCTTTTGAATTTTCGCGCGCATGCTCTTACTCCATACTTTTAATTTGTTATTCTTCCTCACTTTTACTTCAGAAGACGTAGCAGCAGCAGATTTTCTTTGTTATGGTTAAGCCAGATTCTATTTTGATATCTACAAATAGACAAATATCTAATATCCTAACAACTGCGTGGTTTCTGTATTAACTTTATATGACGTTGTAATACATTTCCCAGGGAAATTGGTCCAACTTCCCGTGGTTTACCATTTATTGGGAAATACGGGAAATAGCAGTGAGTTCCGCTGTTCTCGCTTAACAATCTATTTCTGCCTCTCCTTCTCTGCTTCAAGTACCTAACAACTGCTCCCTGGCTTGGCTTTATTTTATTCAACAGAAATCGCAATTGTAATTTTGTTTGTTTGAAGTTAAATGAACTTTGTGCGGTTCCGGTAGTTGTGGTTAAGTGAGCACTCCACTGCAAACTGCGTTCCTTGATCTGATCTCCCATTCAACTTCAAAAACAAAATTTTTCTCCCCAAAAAGCAAATCATCCACTTTTGTACACACAATACAGTTACTAAACTAATCCTTTTTTGCTGATTCCTTTCAAATAACAATAATAATAAAAATACACTGAACAATGCAATGACTCCTCTTGCTCCCTCCTCACACTCTTCACAACAATATTAAAACATTGAGATCAATAATGCAATGCGACAACAATTGCAATTTCAAAACTTCAACTCAACTCTCCACTTTAGTAAAACTTTCTCCTTTTAACCCTTCACATTTTTTCCTCAGCTACAAAAGTCTTCGTAAAACTCTGAATTCTGGCCATCAAGAAGCCACATTGCATCGCAGCAGCATCAGTAATAATAAACTGTTTGCACCAGACATTTTAGAAGAAAGAAAAAATGCTTTTGTACTTTCTTAAATCTATTTATTTGTTNTAATAATAAACTGTTTGCACCAGACATTTTAGAAGAAAGAAAAAATGCTTTTGTACTTTCTTAAATCTATTTATTTGTTTTAATCACTTTTTTGAAAGCAAAAGTGAAAAAATTGCCAATTTGTGATTTTGTATGAATTGCAATTGTACTTGCTATACAAACATAAGTACGCTACGCTGCGCTTTTGTTACTTTGCTTAATTATTAATGATTGCAATTTGCAAAAGAAACATATTAAACGATAATACGTGGTGTGAGTGTGCATGAGAAAGTAGTTGGTTTGATTTGTTTGGTGGTGTTTTCACTTACAAAGGAGAA
Organism: Lepidocyrtus cf. sotoi NNG-2020; assembly: GCA_027744475.1. NCBI lineage: Eukaryota > Metazoa > Arthropoda > Collembola > Entomobryomorpha > Entomobryidae > Lepidocyrtus > Lepidocyrtus cf. sotoi NNG-2020. Next base: position 9,294 of record JAHZNJ010001799.1, on the reverse strand, counting down.
ACGATGCAGAGATCTCTTTTCCGAAGTTTTCTCAACTTTGTAGACATCGTTAGAGAAGAAAAAGCTTTGGGGAAGGCGGTTTTTACTAAGGAAGAAAGGAGGAGGAAGGATCGTATGAAAAAATTGATGAAGAAGGAAGAGAACAAATGCGTGCAATGTGCAATCCAATGCAGTTAATTTTTTTAAACAAAATATCAACGTTTGTAGAATTCTAGATCAATTTTACACTCAACGCTCACCAAGGCTGGAATGTAATGGAATGAAATGGGAGCTGAAACTGAAGCTGACGCTGGAGAAAAGTAAAAATGCCTTTTCCTCCACTACTCCACATTATGTCTATTTCGACGATGAAATGGATCTTCTGATGTGGAACGTCTAATTTTAAGTAAGAATGACTCATTCATAGAACCGTGAAAATGAACAAAGAATCAATTTCAGTCGGCAATGCTATGACAGTCCTTTTTATAAATGGCTAGTCCATAGCCATATCGAATTGAGGTTTGAATTTGAAATTGATACTTAATTTTATACAAGATGTTATAATTAAAAAAGATCTAACACTGATGAATATTTATCATAAATGTGTCAAAAGTGAACATATTTTTATTACTAGCGTAAAAACGTAAAACGAATTGTGATTTTAACGAGCATTTTTGGTTTTTGACTATTTTTTCTTGTCACTCTCATTACCAGAATATTTAATACATAATAGGGTAATTAATTTATTAAACAAATAAACATAAAAACTGACTTGAACTTTGAACAGAACTTTGTATGGAAGGAGGAAACGAAGTTTAACGGACACTATGAGATCTGCCTTCATACATTCATTTTGCAAATGGCAAAGGTAAAAAATGCTTTGGCTAAAGCGTTTTGTTTTAAGCAAATTATGATGATGATGAGGAGGATGGAGGTTAATAATGACGTAGAAAATATTACTTAAGAAGGATAAAAATGATTGAATGAATTGAAAAAAATAAATGACAGAGCTTCCTTCCTTCCTCCTATTCCGTCCACTAAAACTAATTCTTTTCTTTTTAGCTTAGTCAGCGTTTAAAATAATAATCGGTCATCTTGTCAACCTTGCAAAAAATGTATTTATTTTCATCACCTCACCTCACATTAGTAACCAAATGAAAGAGTAAAAGTTGCATAGAAAAGCAGATGAAAGTTGTATAAAAGAAATCTATTCGTTTGAATTGCAAACACAATTTGTAATATTTATATCTGCTGCTATTAACTTCATCATCTATATTTTTGCTTTAATTTCATTCTGTAGTTAATGGCGGCGGCGGTAGTATGTACGAGTATGAAGGTGCTGCTGAGTTAATCACTACCACCACCGCCAACACTCAATTAAACTTTTAAATAATGTTTAAATGCTTATGATGTGATGCAAAATGCGACCGTTTCATCATTCTTTTATCTTTTTGTCATTTAATTGCTCTTCGCTTTTCTGTCTCCCTCTTATATCTTGTCATTTCAATAAACAGTTATTAAGAATAAAGATACATGTTTTGCAATCGATGATACCATCCAAGATCAATTTCAGCATGGCAGAAGAAAGAGAGAAGAAGTTTAAATTTATTAGATTTTATTGGTTCTTTTAGTAGATAGTACAATGTACAACAAAGAGCAGAGTAATTTTACGGAAAAGAAAAAAATATAGTGTAGTTTAGAAGAGAAGTTCATAAATATGGAAGAAAACATATTTTGTGGATTTGGATTTGATTGATGTGAGCAAACTTACAAACTTGTCAGCCTAAAAACAAAACAAGGAATTTACAAATATTCTCACAATTAGCTAACAGCCAATATAAAATTAACAAGTTTGGAAAAGGTTAATTAAGAACAGATTAACTGAGTTCTGAAAACTGTTTTATCGTAATTAGTGTTTTTGTTACATAAAACGCCAACTTTATAAATCAACAGATATTTTAACTCCTTGTTCAAAGATTCATCAGCTTAAGGTACAGCTTCTAATCATGATTTAAAACGTTTATTAATAAAATTATGGAGATTTTTCTTACTTTATCAATAATAAATTTGCAGGTCTCCTCCTTAAGTTTTTTGAGTTTGAGAAGAGACTTTGAGAAGAGAGAGAATTTCTTTATTTAATAAAATTACTTTCATCCACCTACTTATTTTCCACCATCACCACCAGCAATTTATTTCATTATCCGTAATGAAGTTGTTGGAATGCTAATTGTGATTACGCAACTTTTAAGTTATTACTATTCAATTCAAAGAATAGAATTGAAAAAGGCGCTTCTTTCATAAGAAAAGGGAAATGAAAATTCTGAATTTGAATTCAAGCCCCAAACCAAGCCCATTCCCGATTTTAGCGATAATATCTTGAATCTTGAGCAGCAGCAGCAGCAGAGAAGAGAAGAAGTAAGAAGAAGAAAGGCATTCATGCATTCTCTATTTCCATCTTTCATCATTTCATATCTGTCGTCACATTTATGGAATGGAATTCTCTACTCTGAATTCATTGCATTGCATTGAGTCTCCTTCATTTTCCGCGAAATCAGGAAATTTTTTGGGGAATGTGAAAGAGAAGAGTAAGAAAAGCTGAGAATCAGTAAACGATGTAACTTTGCACCAGAATATTATTTTGTATCACTTGTTGAAATCTAGTGTACAACAGATGCTAAAAATTCTGCATTGTAATTGACCTGTACAAATGGCATAACGATATTATAGAGTTTGATTAGAAGAAACCACCATCAAAGGAAATTATTAAGTAAATAATTCGAATAGGAAAGCCACGCAGAATCCTTTCACAACAACAGGAACAGGAGTAGCAGCATCTGGAGCATCCACTTCCGCTGTAATAAATTCTAATATTAATAAGAATAATATAATATTACTAATAGTACAGGAGGAGGAGCTGGCAGCGGTTATGAAATTAATTAAGGAACAGCAACGACGCGTCCAGGTTCTACCAGTAACGCGAAAGCAGCGCTTAAATCATCGCCACCAACATCGAAATCAGGCCAAAAAGGAGTAGGAAATGAAGGTGGAGGTGTTGATATTAATTGTATCCAGTGGAAGATGCGGATAATGATACCTTAATTAAATTGCAATTACGGTGATTAGTAAAAAAAATCTTCAGCAAAGAAACGGAATTTTATGTACTACACCACACAAAATGTCCTTAAAAATTACCAAGTGCATTGCCGCGAGTCCACTGCCGCCGCTCCGCCATGCAAAGCTTATGTAAATTGCCGCTAAACCTGTCACCCTTACCTACTATTTTGCCTATCCGTTTTATCTAGTACTTTTTCCCAAAATTTTAGTCTTTTCTATCTGTAATTAAATAGATTATACAGAGACGCAAAAACAACAATAGCAGCGTTCCACTTCCACCCATCCATCACACACAGGCGCGAATAACACTGCGAAGAGGTTCCGATTAAAGTTTAATTACGATGATTCGGAGAGTGACAGTTCGGAAATTAGTCCAGTCCGGCGGTGGTGGTGGGAACGGGAAGGATTAGCAATTCAGCTGTCAACAGTAACAACATCGTAACAAATGTTCAAGGAGAGAGGAACAACGGTGGCAGTGGTGAGGGTGTCGCAGTCAATGTCAATGGTGGAAGCGATGGAAATGCGCAGAATAATTCTACAGGGAAGAAGCAGCAATCGTTTGGCTTCATTTCGTTCTTTCCTCTCCGGATGAATTTCATCAACCGCTTTAAGCTTTCCTTCCTTCTCCAAACTTCCAACTTTAATCATTAAAAAGGAGCAAACAGTAGTGAGCCACAGAAAATAGAAATTGTATAATTTATACAATAATTTAAAAGGCTTTTGGATTTTCGCGCGATTGCTACTACTCCATATTTCTTATTCTTTTAATTTGCCATTCTTCCTCATTTTCACTTCAGAAGAAGAAGCAGCCGAAAGATTTTTCACTCTTCAGTTCAGCTCCTATTCTCCTTTACTGAAGTTTTTTGGTGGCGGTGGTTCGTGTCCATTTCTCATTCCATTCCGATAAATTCAAATGGAAACTAAAGGAAAATTATTTCTTTCGATCTCCGTCGTGTATAAATGAAGTAAAAAAGATCCTTCCAGTAACAATTTCTACAAAAGGAAGAAACGAAAGCCATTTTCACTACTTTCCAAGGACCTACGTCTGTATGATGATTTTTTATTAAGCGTTTGGGCATTCGCGTTTGAATAGTGATGAATGTGAATAGTGGTAGCCCTTTGTCTCTTTTCTTCTTTCCTTTCCTTCAGATCTTTTTTTATTCTCTTACACGTTTCTGTCTTCAGACTGAAGCTGAAGGAATGATTATAGACGAGTGATAATAATAATAGCAGTGATAATTACTAATTAAATGCATAAAATCTTAATTAATTTGAAGAACACATGTAAGTGTGTGAGTAAAGAGGGTGCCCACCAAAATACTATAAACTTTATATGAAAGATTAATTACCCAAAATAAATAGACTAGAGCGATAAACTGAACAATTTAATAACTGATAAGTGATAATTATCAATCATTATAAATCATTTCTCAAAGATTTCATCATGCGATGCAATTCTGCGGATGCAACTCATTAATAGATATTTAAGGATTTATTCATCTGAATTTAAAAAAAAATGCGTTTGCTTGTTGCTTTTCATTTATTTTCTTGCAATTTGATTCAAAAAATGAAATAGATTCGAGGATGCGCAACAATACTGACAAAATTTAAAGAAAGAGAGAAAGATTCATTTATTTTTCTTCTTCTTATTTAAAGATTTTCAGAACGATTTGCGTTGTCACTTCCGTAACTAAATTTTCATCCTATTTATTTATTCGTTTAAAGTTCATCCCCTTAATCATCTCCTGGCTAAACTGAACTCTTTTTATATGAATGCGTCATTCTTTTTAAAATAAAAGCTTAAAATGTTAAGTAAAGTAAACAAAAAACGTTACTTTATTACTTTACACGCAATATTTGTTGTTGGATGTACGTAACAGAGTACAAATACTAACAATGATGATAGTAACGATCGTTCGTGAGCAAACTCCATTTATACAAGTAAATGTTTAACCTTTTTCTTTTATTCTTCTTTCATTCTTAAGATTAAATCCTTCCGTCATTTATTCATTCTCTTCATTCTCTTAATTTCCTTCCTATGCACTTACATAATATCGTTACCCAAAAACAAATAATGCATTTTTATTTTTTACCTACTAAATACTTCAAAAAGTAAACCAGTGAGTGAGTAAACATTGTAAATTATATTGTTGGTAGTAATAATGTACGTGCTCTTGCTACTACTTTCATTTTTATGCAGAATAACTTCGCTGCTGTTGATGCTGCTGCTGTTTTTGTTAGTGAAACTCTGAAAGTAAAATCAATTATGTAAATTTTTATATATTAGAAAGAAGAATCGGAACTAGAATTGGGTGAAAGTAAAGAAAATTTCATCGCTTCTGGTGCTAACTTACTGATTGTGTGTTGTGGGGAAGATAAATTGCAAATTTGTGTTAAGAGTGGAGGTTAAGAAAGAAAGTAGGAAAGGGCAACAACAAACATCAACAACAATACCTGATGCCTGATTGATCATATTTTGCCTTTTCGCAAAAAATCTACACGCTTTGTACATTTACCTACTCATAAGTTGATTGCATCGCTGCTGCTACTGATGATGAGCATTCTTTTTTTTATGGAATTATTGTTTTTTTTGTATTGTTCTTTTCTCCGTTCCTCGTTCCCGTTATTTTATTAACAGAACTTGTGTAACATCGTGCAGGGTTAGGTTTCGGCTTACCAGCTTTCCTACTACAAAAACAAAAGTACGTACGTCAAAATAAAATCTCTATTAATTCCGTATTTAGTTTGAAGTCTAAAGAAATTTGAGATTTATTATTCTATATTACTAAAATTAAGCTTTTGTTCTTTTTACAACTTCGCATTTATTTTACAGGAATGCAAAATTTTATGCCGATGCCAGTTTTGTTTTCATAACTTAAATTTTGCTTATAATAGATTTAACTTAGGTCCCTCCGAAAAATTACATTACTGCTACTTTGAAAGTGAATGAAGAAAATGCATATTTTACATAGCTGCATACAAGTATCGGAATCTTTGTTTCCTATGCCTGGATCACACAGGACAAACGCAGAGACATGTTGCCACAACTCCCCCTGCACATCATGTTGATGCTGAAGCGGGAAAAAATATAATTTTTTGTTCACATCAGTGTGAACAGCATTTTTGTGTTTTTGCCTGCGCATCTCTCAGCTGTGCATCACGGAGATGCTGCAGTAACATGATGCTGTGTGTGAACATAAACCGCATCCGCAGGGAAAATCAATCTAAATACATCACAGCTGACATACAATGAGTGTGTTTACTCATTTTGTAATTACAAAAATGCATTGTATGAAAAATTAAAATATAATCCTGTCGACAGGAAAAAATGCGCTTTAATTATTCATTTGTTAATGTTTGATGCACTTTGCGGCTCACTTATGTTCATAACCACAGTTTTGAAATAGTTTATGATTGGAGTATTTAAGTTAACTTCAACAAAATACATATTACGAAGAATTTAAATATAATCATGTCGACATGAAAAAAATGATATTCAGTTATTTCAATTTATTTCTTCATTTGTTAATGCACGATGTACTTTCCGGCTCGATTGCATACATAAAATTCTATAATAATATATTATCATTGCTATAATCAAATAAGTCAGTTTACGTACATTATAAATGCAACGAAATGTGATCTTTCCTGTAAATACACTATTACACAGACGTGGTATAGGCCGTCATCATTAGACGATTATACCCCGATAACATAGCAGTCACATATCCCGTAACTATAGCGTGATAATAGGAAAACAATACAGAGACCAACCCTCCATATGAAATACATGCTATGCACGTATGCATTGACTTGTGTTGAGTTGCTGAAGCATCGCTTTTGCTGCTTCTCTGAAAGAGCAGACAAAAAAGGAGATGTGCAGGGATTTTTTTGTCTGTGCAACTCCTCGCTGCTTGTAGTGTGAACATGCAAGCAACTTCATGATGCGGCAGCGGGTTGATGCTAACAACTCGTAAAAAAGTTGCTGCAACTTGAAGATGTGTCTGCCTCTTCCTATGTGAACACGCATCAGTGGAGTTGCTACAACTTCTTACTGCGCAACACCCTGATGCTGACTAGTGTGAATGAGGCATTAACATAACGGAAGTTGGGGAAGAAATCATTTCCCGAATGGTAATATAACCGGCAACAGCATGAGGCAGAGAGAAGAAAAAGGTCCTTTTAAAATGCCAAGGTTTTTCTCACGTAGGGACTGTATTCCTTCCACCAGTCTATTTTCTCTCTCTGTGTGTCATTTTGTTGTACTCTGAATATTTCGCAAAAAATAGAATAGAAAAGATTTTCTCTCACAAGGGAAGGAAAAGGAACTATTCTTAATTTGAATTCAAATCCCGAACCAGGCCTTTTCCCAATTTCAGCTATAACATATATAATATTATCCTGATCAGCTCCAGCAGCAGTAAAAAGCGTTTTAGTAGTCATGTGCAGATTTTTAATGAAGGAAAACAAAGATCATTAGCATTAGCTAACTTTTGAAGGAATGAAAAACTTTAATTCTTATTTGAATCCTTCCGTGATCATAATATTTAAGTTACGATTAAAAGGTCATTCTTTATTTTAACGTTAATTTTATTATTTGTAGTAATCAGGTAAAATGTTCGTTGAAAAATGTTTAACAAATGGGATTTCCAATTATAAATTCTTGCCTTGCACGCGCCATATTCCAAGGAGATGAATTCAAGTGGAGAATGGAAAGGCAACATTTTTCGGTTTAGTCCAAATTGCAAAGAATTTGCAACTTTTGATTTGTCTTTTTTTTTAAAAGAAAACTTGATTTCATTTTTCAGTATTCATTTCATGTATTGATAAGTTCTATCGCTGATAAAAAGCTGTATTAGAATTTTTAAAAGGCTTTAGTAGAAGATGAATTGAAATGCATTGATTAAATTATGAAATAATGCGAAATGTTGACTGCCACCAGCAACAGCAAAAGAAATCTAGGAAATACTCTGTAATAGCGTCGCTTTTCGTGGAAAATTCGTCAAAAAAACATTTTGTTTGATACTGTAACGGAACGGAAAACGCTGCTCTAATTTCATCCATTTCAATAATTTGTAATGAGTAAAATTTTATGGAATCTTAAAAAAAATATTTGTAAAAATTTTTAATAGAAGTTGAAATAGGTAGTTCTTATAGACCGATAATTTATTGCAAGAATATTTTCAATGTTAACGGTAAGCAGATACCTGACGTTAGACTGTACACATTGCAATTTCACAACTCAAGTCTAAATATCAACCAACATTTTAAAAAATTAGCAAAATAAATTATAATATTTTAAACTGTTCTTTACAGGCCCTCCTATTAATCGTCACCCATCCTAATCCATGAATCTTCTTCTAACTATTTAGGCATAATAAATCGATTTGCCCTCCCATTTCCTTCCGTCCGTCTCCATCAATTTTTTCCCTGATCTTCATCTTTTCCTTTCATCCCCAATCCAATCCAATCCAGCTTCCAATTTTCCCATCCATAATATCCTGCTTGCCTACAACAAGTATTTAACAAATGAGGTGTGCTCGCTCGTTGTCATCGTCAAATCATCCTTACCATACTTTCCATCATCTCTAAAAACAGCATCAATCTCATCTTTTGTTTCAGCAAAAAAACAATCTCTAACCTCCATCCAGTTTCGTGTAGATTCCAGAGATACAAGAAAATTCTGTCATGTCCATGTCGCATTATAGAAGTGGAGCGAAAGATGATGATATTTTGAGTGAAATTATTAAGGACACAAGACAGGAGATGAAGTAGGAGAAGAAGATGAAGAAGAATCATTTTCTCTTTGGCTCCAATTTTGCTTTCTCTTGTTTACTGTGAGTGAGAACAAAAGCATGTGTCGCTCGCTCGCTCTTCTCTCAACTTCCAACGTACGCAGCTTTTACTTGCAAAAAACATCTAAACCAGCTAAACACAGAAGAAGGAAGAAACTTTTCTTCTTCCTTCCTTTCTTTCTTTCATTCTTTCCCCGCTTGAATCACATCACGACGCAACGTTTTTTCTCTCACGCCAGATTCGATCAATGCAAGCAATAATCGGATTGATTAGACACGTTTTAGGTCATCATCATACATAAAGCTAATAAACACTTACGTAACTGTTCAAAGAGTTTATCGAAAGGCATTAGAAATACTAGATTTACGACCTTACATAGGTTTTGAATTAAGGCTGTGACAAATA
>JAHZNJ010001798.1:0-14682 GCA_027744475.1 Lepidocyrtus cf. sotoi NNG-2020 | reverse complement strand
AACAATTTCCATAAAGTTATTATTGCTGAGAGAGAGAACGAGAAGTGCACCAAAACAACAAAAACGTCTGACAGACAAGGCTACAAAAACATTAAACGCAAAGGAATTTATATACAAAATATTTGTTTTCGCGGTTCTCGTTTGTGCTTCTTTGAGTGTTTTGCCTACAAAAACAGATGCATTTTGCATCTGCAAAACTGAAACCAGAACTGAGCTAGAGGAAGGACAATTTTGTGAAGTGCTTTGATTTCATCAGATGTTTTCTTACAAATACCTGCTTTGACTTTGACTAAAAAGTGAAGTTGACTCACTCAATTCTCACTCGTTAAGTTATGCTACTGCAGTCTTTCGTAATCAGAAATAGTGAATTTAATTAAAACTTTTACAATTTCTGTAAAATTACCATGAGCTCTTCCAACGCTGCTGAAGACGATGAAAACTGGTTAGCCAACCATTTATCACTGGATACCGATGGAATTCTGTCTAACCCTTTGAATCCCGTCCCAGCATTTTTGAAACGAGTGGAAGGAATTGAGAAATTACAAAGATGCCTTTCCAGAGAACTTTCAAGTCCAAATTCAGGAAACAAATCCAGCAATTTACCACATCTCCTCTCAATTATAAAATGTATTTGGCCAACAATGAAGAAGACTGACGATAACAGTGATGCAGGCGGAGCTGGAGAGGATGGAGGGGAAAGTTTATTGGCAAATCCTAAAGGAACATTTAACGAATATCTTGAAAAGTGTCCTTCAGCCGTGCTCAAGCCCTTCACTCATTCAAACGGAAAGTCTGGAAGATTAACTGTTGATATAGTCTCTTCTCACGGAGATAAATGGTATAAAATTTCTGCTAGAAATCCAAAAAGTCTCGCATTGATTGCCAGTGGGGGTGGAGGATATGGAAAGAAGTCCATCGTCGACCACGCAGAAGACTATTTGCAATGCGCTGAAGAAAATTTAAACTTATTCAAGCCTCCACAGATTGTTCTGATTTTTACGAGTGGGATTAGTGAACAAGTTGCAGCTGAATTGGAGTCCATGGGAGTTCAAATAATTGGCCGACGAATCGTAGATGAAGACTTGCCTGATCACCCTAGAATTAAAGTTTTACAAAAAAGTGATACTGAATTGCTTATTCAAACTTCTTCGAGTAGTAGTGGCGGTGGTGGTGATGGTAAGTCAGATGGTATACCGGAAGTAACTGAAGAAAATAATGAGGAGAGTCCTGATTTAAAATATGTAAATCCAAATCTGGATGGCATCGAAAGATTAAACTTAGATATTTCTGCCCTTCTGTCTTACACATCGAATTTAACTAATGGTCACGCAAATGTTCGGTTTAAGACGAAACCATTGATAGATCAAGCGGAAGCTGAGCAGCTACGTCCTCAAAAATGTATATTGGACAAGATATTTGAAGGTACTTATTACTTATTTATCATTTTTTTGGTAAAATAAAAATAGGTAGTTTTAAACTAATTTTGTAATGAAAGCTATTCTGATTGTATTTTTTCTTAAAGGTCGACAATTATTTTGCTGTGAAACTGCCATGAACGACTTTCACTCAATTTTGTCAACTGTTGGCGGAGAAGATGAGAAGAAACGTGCGTATAAGTTCATAGCTGAGCGGATAACAGTGGTTCCAGATCAAGTGAGTGAAAAAGCGGCTTCATTGTCAGTTGTTGGAAATATTAAGAAACGATCAGTTATAATTTTCGCAACGGGCGATGCCCTGAAGGCTGTAACAGTTACGTCTAATTTCGGTTTTGTACGGTCTGCCAAGTCTCAGGTACGATTTTGCAGAATTTTAGATTTTAGAAAAAAAATCATTGGAAAGTCTCATTCATGCAATTATGTATGCTTCCTTTGTTTTTTAGGGATGCAACTTTGAAGCTTTTGTTCATGAACCAAGGGCCCTAACAGAGCAAAAGCAACTGGCTCTGTCGCCAGGCGGAAATAATGTTAATGTATAAATAAGTATTTATGAATTTTACTGAAAATATGTATCGTTTCGAGGGGAGAAATGTTTACTTTTGTGTAAATTGTTTATAAATAAAATTTTTAAATTGTCTCCCTCATGAGGAATGAAAATCTAAAACCATAAAATGTAAAATATATTAGTACTTTCAATCATATATTCTCGTTTCGAAGATTTCATATAAATACCGTTTAGAATGGTACATTCAAACTCAGGAGATGCTTCAATTCCAAATGCATTTAAATTCCTCTTCGGGGGGTTGTCTGGGTATGCTTCCAAATAAACTCACTGGCAAATATTTTTCCTTTTTGTTTTTCTGTGTGTGATGTATGTATGTTCGATTGTATTGTGTGAGTATTTAAATAAATGTAATTAAAATTAGAATGGGAGCTCAATGTTTTACTCAACCTTTGGATCTTGTCAAGACGCGAATGCAATTGAGAGGAAAAGTAGGAAAGAATCGGCAACAACAGCAGCGGAAGCTTACGAGTATTCAAACATTCAGAGAAATAGTTAAAAATGAAGGATTCTTCGCGATATATTCTGGGCTTTCTGCAGGATTACTAAGGCAAGCTACGTACACAACGACTAGACTTGGACTTTATACGGCTTTTTTTGAAGCGTTTTCTGGGTAATTTGAAACATTGGTTTTGTATTTGAGAAATTCACCACCGAATTGGTAATTTATGTAAATGAATAAAATCCTCGAATCATTTTTAACGCATAGTGCATTTCCAGACCAAATGGAGAACCTCCACCCTTTATAGTTAAAGCTGCAATTGCAATGGGGGCTGGTATTGTTGGAGCATTTGTTGGGACGCCTTGTGATGTTGCCTTAATTAGAATGACTTCAGATGGAGTATGTAATTTAATAATCATTAATAAGAAGTTTAAATCAATTTCTATTACACGTTAGAATTTGAATAATAAAATTACGAATCATTCTTTGCTATACAATTACAGGACCTTCCACCAAATGAGCGCAGAAACTACAAAAATGTTTTCAACGCTCTGTTTAGAATCGTGAAGGAGGAAGGCATTGGTACACTTTGGCGAGGGGCTGGCCCAACAATAGGAAGAGCAATGATAGTAAATACAACGCTCTTGTCATCGTATTCCCAAGCTAAGGAAGGTCTCGCATCAACTGGTACGTTCGTGGTGTTAATCTTTTAACCTAAATAAAATGCCTATGCCTGTCCATCAACTTTGACTTTGATGACGATGACACCTAAATAAACGTCAAATATATAAAACTAAAACTGATTGAATTTTTCATCATGGTATAAAAGGAACGTTTTAGGCATTAGTGATTCGAAGGGCGGTGGTGGGTTATGAATAAAACGAAATAACTTTGACAATGTAAATAAATCATCATAGAATTCAGTTAAATTACCTGGTAAATAACCGTGAGATGAGAATCAAAATAAAGGTGGTACATTATTAAGAAAAGATAGCAATTTTATTTATTTCTCACCGTTCATTCTAAGGTCAGGTCTTCTTCTGTATCTAGACTTGTCTAGACTTTTTGATTAGTAGTTTGATCCAAGGAAACTATAACAGGTTTTTTATTATTGTGCATTTTTGCAAAAGTGATGAATAACAATATCCTGTTCAACTTCTGTGAAAAGAGATAATACGGTTAATAATACGGTGGAGTTAATTAAGTAAAAATTGATCGTATTCGTATCATATTCATATCAAAATTCTAGTTTTACAATAAAACGTCCTTCGATATTTTGCATTGATCAAAATCCTTACTAGTAAATATTGTAATATTTTGCTAAAAAGTATGGCGAACCCTCCAGACCAGGAAGTTCTCTCAACGTTCATGAAAGGGATAGAAGAATTTAAAGCTAAATCTGACAAAGTAGTGACTGAAATAACGTCCAACTTCGGAGGAAATCTCAACTCTGCCATGAAGAATTATACGGAATTTCAAACTACGTATTTAAATGGATATAATTCCATAACTGGTGGAGCTCAGAAAGGTTTTTAATTGATAATATTTAGTATAAATAATTATTTGATGATTGTCTCAAGTAGCCCCAAACTTTCACTTTTTCATTTTTTATTCTTAGCTGTTGGTCAATTACTTGAGAGTATGGAGAAGCATTTCGCAGACTTCAAAAAGCAATTGGCAGGTTTGTATTCCGAAACCGTTAATAAATCCAACGACGCCATCGGCAGTGGAATGAAGAGCTTTCAAGCACAGTGTGAAGATCTGAAGAAAAAGTATCCTATCATCCCTGAAAACATTCTGAAGGAAGTTATAAATTCAACGACAAACTCTAAGGATAAATTGGCTTCAGAGTTGGGGAAGAGATACCAGGATTTCTTGAGCAAAGTCGAGAAAAATTTTCAAGATTTGAAGAAAGCTTTGGCCGTACCTGAATTCAAGTTACCGACGCTTCCCGTGTTAGATATGGACAAAAGCATAATCGATATTTCAAAGGACGCCCTCCAGTCACTCTTGACGAATAATCTAGCATCGCTTATGCAAGTGGTTAAGAAGTAGATTCAGTAAATCATCATCAGTTAATTTAAACAAACAAAACTGGTCCGTTTAGCTGTGATCTAAATTACAAGTTCTTAATACAAAGTATTCCTGAGAAAAAAAGTAAAATGCTCGTTGGTTTGATGCTGAAATTACAGAATTGTGTCTTCTTTATTCTTACATCTGTTTTTGTTTCATGTTAATTTTCATGTTTGCAATAATTGCAAGTTTGAATTGGAATGCAATTTTAATCAGTGTATTCCTTCGCAGGTAAATGAACTTCCAACTTTCACCATTACTTTCGAGATTGGAATGTTTTCTAATTACTTTTTACAGTAGCAATGCTAATTATTAGTTCACCCATCCAAGCTAGGCACTACCGTCAGTCAACATAGTCGCATTCGCATTACACTTCCTGTTAAGTAGCCAGAAGCTAATACAAGATGTTCGGGTCGTTTGTTTGATTAGTATTGGTAGGAGGAAACAAAATAGATAGAACGGAAAAAGGAGTAAAGCAATAAAATAATTTTGGGAAAAGGTGTAATAACATTGATGGACATTTTTTCTACTGCTTCGGGTATGGTTAAAGTATTTGCGTGCATGCATTACTGCATTTCATTGCTTTCTTTTAGCTTTACTAACTTGGACTTCGGACAGGAAATGCTTTGGTGATATATTGAGCCTATTCCTCTTCTAGAAATCGCTTCTCGTTTTTACTGCAAATTACATGCTACAATGAATGAAGTCATCAAGTGTGCTCGGAGGAAAGAAATTAGGATTCCTACTGTGGCATTATATTTTATTCTTGACTGGTATGGTATCTCCCCTTTCCCTTGGTTAAATAACTTTTTTTGTCATTCGCTTTTTTTCTTAAAAAAGCGTACTGGGGATGAATTACTCACGCAATACATATGAATTTACTTTCCCTTTCTGATTTCGCTTGAGTATGCTGCAACGTTAAGAATTTCACTTTTTATAGAATTTCTCAAAAGTACTCATGTCCGGAGAATGCAGTTAATTTAATAATAATGCAGATTAGTAAAATAAATGGCGCTTTTCTATGCATGAAGACTGCAGAATGTTACCTGTCATTCATTTTTATAAAGAAATCATCAACTTCTGACCTTACGATTGCATTAGCTATAAATATTATGGATACAAAATTACAATTTAAGTATTTGAATTACTAGTGAAAGGATAATAACTGGCACTGATTTAGTACGTTCGTGCGGTACGTAGTAAGCCAACTCTTTGACTCAAGTTCACCCTACTACTTACAGATATGTACATAGGTATAATCAATTTTTTGTATTGTAGAAAGTTTTAAAAATTTTAGTTGAAATGAATTTTTACTCATTTATCTCACTGATGGTTGGCTGCATTATCGGCATAAATCAGGGCAAATCATTCGTTGTAAGGCTGAGCTAGAAAATGTTTACAATAATTTTCTCACGTGCCCAATTACTTTACTACGTCTTCCATTCTATTGATTAAGGATCCTTCATTAAACATTCGTCATTTTGCATTTACGAAAAAGAAAACTCAACTAAATCGTAATTTCCATTTTTCTTCTTTGTAGAGAAAAAAGTTCTCCCGCTGAAATTAAACCTGACTTTGTTTTTATGGAGAAAGTTGGCAAACTACGTCGATGTCAAAAATTGCCTTTAATTGTCGATTACCTTGTATGTAGCTTGTGCTCTTTAAGGATGGAAAGGTAAGTCTGCTGGAAAAATGACTAAAAATAAACCAGCAAAAGTTTTATTCTCACATAACATTTTCCTTTTTTATTTCCAAGTACATGAATTGCATATCTTTGGTTAGTTTGGTTTTATATGAATTCTAGAAACACGCAATGCAATTCCCAGAGTTCAAATACATAAACGTAAAACGTAATAGAAAACTTTTTTAATGAGTGAAGAAGAACGAAAAAGAATTCATGAGAAAGAGAATGTTTAAGTAGGGTATTTCATTTAGGTATTATTCTAGAGATATTATTCTTCATTTTCATTTAAGTAGTAGACTCTTCTGAGCGACCGCTAAAATTGCTCTCATTATCAACAGTGGTGGTGGCGGTTCTTCCCTCTACCACTTTCCCACAGGTATGCGAGCTGTAAGAAGAATAAGAATAAATGTGAAAAGTTGAAATCATTCTCTGGTAATTATTTTTATATGCAGAAGTATTTACATTCTAACTTTTGTTGTTCGGTTATTCATAGATTACCACAAAAGTGGATTGGTAATGGTAAAAAATACAAAAAATTAAATGAAAATGTAACTTACTTTTCAGTCTGAGGCAGAAAAATATGAACCTGAACCTTTCCCGAAGATGAAAGATTCTCATCACCGCAAACAATGAAGCTATCCTTATGTTCCATATTATTGCGCTGCTGCTCTGAATCGTTTTGCTTGCTACTCAATGAATGACTCCAAATAGTTGATGATGATGATGAACCTTCAACAACTTTCCCTGGTGTTGTTTTTATGCTACTACTATTATCACATAAGTTCATGTTTGAAGAAATTTGTTTCCGACGGCTACTACTGCTGCTGTAATTTGGCTCCAAGTCAGTTAGAAACATTGAGGGTGACAGCTCATCATCATTACATAATTCACTTAAGCTGCAGGATCGATCATGCTTCCCCATCCTCCGTTTCATCTTGCCCCATCGCGGCAAGTCATCTGAAATCCTCACAGACTTTTTTACTTTACAATTATTGCTTTCTTTTCCATCGTTAATGCTATGATGATGGCTTTTCCCATCTTTCCTCCAACAAGGTACAAGTTTTGGTAGTGACAGGGATGCACTACTAGATGAGCTGCTACTGCTGTTGCCACCTCCACCACCACCACCACTTGAATTAGTATCTCCTGATGGAGAGCTGCTTCCACTGTTCGTAGTTGAGCTGGACAATGATGAAGTACTATTTCCTTCAAAATCATTCACTTCATTAACGATATTTAAGTCCGCAGATGAAAATGAGAGTGAACTTGATGGCTTATTGCCTTTCACTGCGTTACGCTTCACTTCTAGATCAATCCATGTCATAATTCTAGAACATAACGTGGTACTAGTTGCAGAAGAAGAACCTTCATGATTATTACTCGAAGGGTTTTTTTGATGGTGACCATCCATTTTTCCACTGTGGGTATGACTATTTGGGCTACCATTTATTAGCTTTTTAATTACCGGACTTTTCACAGGTATGAAATCAAGTGCTTCTTCTTCCTTCATATGAGGGCATTTGCTTAAAATTGAGCTATCCTTTTGTAATTGGGCTAAAGTGGCATCTTTAATGTAATGAGGGAAGTATCTATTATATTGGCTTTTATGCTTCCTTGAATTGTAGATCCTACTCCCGGCGACTCCAAAGAAATCATCACAACTGTCGTGGAATAAAGGAGAAATTTTTCCTCCGTCGTACTCCCCAATTATCTGGGAATTTGCTCGGATTAAAGGAAATCGTTTCTTGTTGATGGAAAAAGAAGGATTCAATTTTTCTGCCTTTGTCATTCCTGAAGATGGTAAAGAATCCTCGTTGGCTTCTTTACAGCTGTTCTCGTTACAATTTTCCTGACGTTGATTGTTGACATTGTTGATGTCACTGTTGTTGTCAGAAATTGCAGTTGCATTGACAGAACTTTTGTTGTTTTTCCGTTTCTTGTTATGCTTTTGTTGTATTAGGTGGCTGTAAGAAACTGTTAGAGAAAACTTGCTCTGATTCCTCGTTGACAATATAATGTCGCATCCCATTACTCTGAAGGACGCTCCGGATCTTGATCGGTTTCTTAGCGCTGTCCCACATTTGTACGATGATGGTGAAGTCAGATGGTGTTTGGTGACGTACCGTAGATTTGCACCGTATTTAGCCGGTCTAGTACTTGCCAACACAAAGATATATAAAAATCGCCCACCCAGCTACCTACTCACCACGTTAGACTTTTTCTTGTTTGATTTAGGGAGGATAGCCTTTCAAAATAAAATTGATGACAAGTCAAACATAATAAAATATTCTAATTTGTCGTAATGTTCACTATTTCACACCAAAATTTTGTCTTTCTTCTGGTTCATTTTCTTTCTATTTGTAAAACAGAAATTCTAGAAAACAATTTTGCAAACCCCTGGCTTGATTCCTCATTTATGATTTATTTGAAAACTGGAATATTTTTATTCACAGGTGGGGGTAAATGTTATAAATTGTTGGAATGATAAAACTAAACAAATGGAAGACAGTACTGCTATTTCCGTGCTTTCACTTTTTGCACTATATTTAAATAGGAACTGCTTTTTCCTTGTTTGTTGGCAAAGAAAGGCAATAAATTGTAAGTGAAAATAGAAAAATGCAAATAACAGAGGAAGACCAGAATTGTCTATTTCTTTTCTGGAATAAAATGTAAAAGAATGCAGCAGTTTTCTTGTAGTACGCGAAACTTGATACTGGAGAAGAAGAAAACTTTCTTTCTTTACCGGTGCGGTGTAAGACAGCAAATGCTGATCAGCACCCAGAGCGTTTGCACCTTTTATACTTCTAATTTAACAAATTCATGCAAAACTGTAAGCAATAATCCAGTGTAAGTGTACCTAAGTAAACGGTGGTGGTGGACGATTTGTAGAATGCTTTAATGTCCGTAAATGTGATTGTGATGGTCAATATAGTAGAAAAAAGTAACTGTTTGCCTATTCTGCTTTTTATTTTGACTACATATTCATGTATACAAAAGTATGACGAACACACATTTTATGTTTCATGAACTTTTTATGTAAATAGATAGCAAAAACGGAATAATATAATACTATAGATAACCTACATATTATGTAGGTAGTTAAGTTGGATTCAATACTTCTGCAAATGGTTCGTTGCTACTTTTCCTGTAAAAAACATTTAACATTGATTCGACTGACCGTTTAAGAAACAAGCTTTACTTTCCATGTAACGGTCTTAGCTTTCTCCGTATTTACTTCCAACATTAACATGGATAAAAAACCGAAAAAATTATTTGAACTTCCCTTTCCCTCAACCAAAATCGACATCAACACTTTACTATCAACATCAAGTACTTATCTGGGTACGTTTGCCTTGTTATTTTTCGCTCAGTAGGCAGATTGCCGCTACCTGTGATTATATAAGTTTCATCGTTAATGAAATCCATGACTTCACAGAGCATAGTACCAAGGACACGTACCTATAAGCACGAACGCTACGCACCTATACAGAAGTCAAACGTTTTTCATCGCTTGTCCACTACTCAACCTCTACCATGCCACCACTTCCTTTTTGCTATTACATCACGATCATCCTCATCTAGACAGTAATTACATCATCGTTTTAGTACAAGTGGAATTGTTTTGGTACGGATATCTCGAGAAAAAAGGGAAAAGTTCTCGATAATGTGAAAACTTTGAAGGCAAAAGGCAAACAACTTTTTAGATTTTGTCAGTAGTCAGCAGGAGAAGAGAAGTAGAAGTGCCGTTATGGTTCGTTATGTAAAAAATCCTTGATCTTTTTTTCAAGTACAAAAATAATCAAAAAGTAATCCCACCCTGTAATTACTGGGGTAGTACGTCATCATCATACTCAAAAATACTTTACTGATAGACTCTAATTATCCGCTGATTTTTTTACTTGTACATTAGTACGAGACGGGTAAAAATAGAACCTTGAAGAAATGCATCCATAAAAACTCGGAAGTTTATTTTTAGTTCTAATCGATGTATGGCTTTTGTTTGTTTTTATTTTTTGTCCAAATATAGAAATTTACCGCATATTATTAGGTAATAAATATGGTAATAAATTTGCAGCTTACCAAAAATTATCTTCCTAGGAACTGTTAAAAATACCGAAAAAAATCAGAGATTACACATCAGACTGGGCTCTTATAAAACAAAGTAAATAGATGCATTTAAAATATACGCTATGCAGTATTTTTACTTTCTTCAGAATTTACGCATAAATTTCATTGTTATATATTTATTTTTATACATGACAGCAGTACAAATAGATGTAAGGAAAAAGAACGAGGTATGCAGAATGCAGATACAATATACAACTACTGCAAAATATTATTATGGTAAAAAAATTCCGTTAGACAACGTCAACTATTAAAGCAAAAATTCTAATTTATATTTATACAGATAAAAAGCATTAGAAAAAAGTCTTGTCTGCTTACTTCTGCTTATGAATAAAACCATTTCGGGAGAGTGAACTCTTGTGAATTTCCTTGCATAGATTAGGTTTAAGACATAAATAGTGGTGTCATTGAAAGAAATAGTCTTTTGTATTTTTATTGCCGAAATATTTACATGTGTGTATTCATTGTGTTTTTGTATCATTGTAGTACACATCTTGAGAAAGATGACATATATTAAGCTCGCGTGCGTGACAAGATGTCTCAGGAAGGAAGGAAACTCTAACTTAAGGTTGAATATTTCATTAGTTCATTTCATATTTGGGCAAAGAAAAGAGAAAGAAGGAGAAAGTGTGCGTAGAGCAAGTGACGTTTTTTATTTTTGCAGATATTTAGTACATCAGTAAATTGCAGTATAAACGGCAAACAGTCTTATGATTGTATACATATTAATTTAAGCATTTATATATTTTTGGATTATGACTATGAAAATGCGTATAGCCTTATCAATCTATCATTATCATATAAAATGCTATTATAAAACGCTACGCTTAATATCACATGATTTTATCGAGGTCGACACGGAAGTATTTTTCTAAAATGATTTTTTAAATAGTGTATTATAAAAATAAATTTTTAACCTAGTAAAATCATCTTTTCCATCATCGTAAACATAAGAATCGGACGAAAATAGTAGTTTTGTTTCCGGAAGGAATAAATAGATGTGCACTTGAATGACTTGCAGTACACAGTGAATAGGGAAATTCTATATAATAAACACGGGGTAACGTGAATTGTTTTTAAAGCTCATATAACAAAGTTTAAATAAATTACCGGTTTGTTATCCATTTAGGTTTAACAATTTAATGCAATCTTTCGGGAAGAAAGTTACTTTCTCCTGCCTTTCATATCCACAAGCTTTTTGTAGTTTTTATTTTTTCACTTCAGATGGCACACGACCGCACCACTAACTGAATCAATACCTTTTGGTACTACTATTCTATTCTATTCTATGTTTTCTATTCTAATGAACCGTTACTTTTACAACATTGACAAGTCCGTTTCTACTACATAGATATTACCATATTATCGTATCAACTACGCAAAATATTTGTACATTTACACATTTTGTTGAGCAAAAGCATCGTAGCGTAGCTCTAGAAAATGTCTAAATATTTCAGAATGGGAATATATGGGACAACTGGGTGATGCTACAATAATACTACGACGTAGCGTAGGGATAGTAGAAGGAGCTCATGTCTCCATTTCATTTCTCTTCCCCTATTTTATTATTACACAGCAAAAATTCCCATTTTTCTTTGTTTACCTCACTCTTTCTTTTTTGTTAGGCAGAAAATACTACATGAAAACTAGAAGCGCCTTTCTTCCATGACGTTATTTTGCTCTTCTTTCCTGCCAAGCAATGCCATACGTAGTACAAAGAGAAGCTTTCTCTACTCGTCATCGTACCACATCCATCCACAAAGCGTCCAGACCAGGCAGAAAAGCTAACAAACGCGTACGATGCGATGATGGTGGTGGTTGCTTGCATAAAGTGGCACCAGCCATTACACAGCTCTGAAAAACTGGAGAGCCTAAACATGAGTTTTGTCAGTTGGTTAGTAGCATTCATAGACAGACGTAACGCCAGCCAACGCGGTTCAGTTAGGCAAGACATAATACTTTTATCTATAAAATGGAATTCTTAATTTCTTCTTTTAGTAATTCTTATCGGACTTTCTCCATTTTAAATAAATTCTTAATTTGTAGTATCCTCGTTAAGTTACATGGATTATTGCGGAAGCTATTTTAAGAAAATTGATTACAAGCTATAATTAATTGAAAAAACACATTTAAGTTTTTGCTACTACGAATGAAAAGTTTAATTAGTAGGAAACAAAATATTTATTTTAAGCTCTGCTGTATTTAGGAAGATTGTTCAGTTTAAGATTAAGTGGATATTTTAGAGAAACTTATTTAAATTGTTTGTTCAACTGTGAAAATGTTCAGCCACCAGCTTACAATCTTAATTTTACTTTGTTCCTTCATTTTAATTCTTCCCGAAAGTGGATCGCGATCTTTAGGAAATGGTATCAGTGTAGTGTCATCATCTTTCAGTGAGTCTGCTGCAGAGGACAATGAAGATAAAGAAGAGATATCACCAGTTGCCATCATTCCTTCCTCCTCTTCATCGAGTAAAGAAAGTGAGGAAGGTGGTGGTGACCAACAAAACAGCAAAAACGAAACGGAGAATGTTGTGAAGAATACCACCCCATGTGCTTTAGTGACTTTGTCTTTGCTGGAGGGAAGGGATGGGAAGCTCATGACCTACGATGAGAAAACGCTCGTTTCAGTATCCCACGAAATATTCGATGTTACTCAAGGAATCGTTCCAACCATCGTTTATCAAGGTTTGTCTTCTTTGTTGTTAGTAATAAAATAAAATAAAAAAAGAGAAAGAAAAATTCGAATAATCAAATGTCTTTTATAAATGCAATTGAGTAGAAGGAAGAAAGGATAAATTACCCACCTAGTTTTGATAGCAATATAATGACTTCAAAAAGAACATGGAAAATGGAATAATATCTAATCTAATAGTTTAGCTTTGTTCAGTTTAACTTTATTGGAGTAAGATACTTAACTACACGTGGAAGGGAATATTGTTATTGATGTTCTATTATATTTCTTCTTTTTAAGAATACAATCCTTTTCCTTGCAAATTGATGCGTACCTTCTTTATTTCTTGGGATTTAAGTTTCTTGGGGAGTTCAAAGAACTTTAGGGTTTATATGCTTACAATGAACCCTGGCACAGGTGAATCTCTATAACCGCTGGCAAATCAATCTTCTCAGTAATTTTGCAATTATGTTGCATTACTTGCATTAGGAATCAATTGCACAATTATGTAATATCGATAATTTAATATTCTTATTATTATACAATACAGTGTTTTTGAGTTATATATTTTTGTTATTGTTATACATGAGCTGTTAGTTCAAAATATTACACGAACTACCTCTAGTGGAACATTTTAATTGTTCTACTTCAACAAACAGTTTATCCATTTCATTAACTTTTTTGTTTTGAGGCTTCAATTCTTCAATGCAAACAACATACAGCATTACAAATTGTGTACAATTAAAAGTGACAAGTGCATTAGTTCTTATTTAGTTTCCCATTTCCGTGTCCCACAAGCAAAGTTCCTCATTGAGAAGAGTTCAAACTCCTCCTAACTTCAAATTTATTAATCAATTGAAAGATTGAAACATGTAATGCAGGAAATAATGTTTGAATTGCCCCAAAAAACATAAGCCCATTGTTAGCTAGAACTATCTAAAACCTTACAACAAGCATCAGTAGAGTAAAGCAAAAGGGTGCAAGATTTATTTTGTTTTCTCTGATTTTGGCTCTGACCTCGGTTCGATTTACAATTAAGTTCATTAAAAGCTGTAAAGTTTCTGCCTGGAATAGCAATTTTAAGAAAAGAGGGATATACTATTTGTAATAGGATTGTGTAGGAGTAGGAGTGACGGGACCTAGTTAGAGACCAGCTTAACCATTATCAATATGTTCCCTCTTTCTCTTCGAAATGTATGCCAAGTGGCAATTTTCATACTGATTTATTGCAGCATGTAGTAGAAAATACAAAGAGTAGGTATTGGTTTGACATTTTCAGTATCTGGCTGAATTTGAAAGCATGTGGAAGTAAAGTAAGTGTCTCCCCCATTATTCGTAGTCGGTCTTTGATCTTCACTTGGAGAAAAGTTCAAGGTCGTATGTATATGTACGTACGTATGTTCGCTTACCTGACTACACACATTAAACACTTACTTTCTAATAACCATCCTTAACAATAATAAAAAACTCTCTCCCAGAATGAATTATTAAAGGATGTTTTATTTACTAAGGGAGTTCTTGCAGTAGCGCTCAAGCTCCTGCTCAGGAAATTATTGTTATTTGTTATTGTATTGTCTTAATAATAATATGCTTAAAACCAAGCTTAGAGCAATGTCATAATGATAGAATTATAGGAAATCGCATAGCAGGGGAAGCTAAACTTATTTCGATTGGGAAAGGTAAGACA
>JAHZNJ010001797.1:0-19774 GCA_027744475.1 Lepidocyrtus cf. sotoi NNG-2020 | reverse complement strand
CTTTACTGTTAAATTGTTTGATCAGTTATCTTTAGTCCCCACTTTTTGGTTGAAAAATAGCAAGTGAGACAACCTGGTGTAATAGTATACTTCATTTTTTGTTGTTTAGCAACCTTGAACCTTCTTTTAAGTTTTCTTTCAACTCAACGTCCTCTTGCAATGCACTGCACTTTCTTATGATCATCGTGGGATGGAGGAATGTGATTGCAGAAGAAAAAGAGAGAAATTGTGGAAGGAAGGTGAAAGTTGCTGACTTCCTCTTTTCATAATATATGAGTTTGTCCGGGATTATAAAAGCGTGAAGAGAGAGAAAAGGAACTATGCTGCTGCTGAACGGTGAAGATAGGTAGTCTTGCAGCTTCAAACCAGAAACTGCTGGATCGTGCCGATGTGATGTAACTATTCATCGTTTGAAGTTTATCTAAAATCCGCAAAATATTTACTCGCCGCAGGACCTCAAACTTCAAAGAAAAGTGAGCGAAGAGCAAAGAAAGAAGAAGGATGAGATGATAGAAGAATATATAAGGGAGGAGGAGCGCTGTGGAGAGGAGAAAGGACTAAAGAAAAGGGATGAGGTGTTTTATATTAGAAATTTTGAAGGAAGGAAATGAAAGAAAAGTGTGATTTCCCAAGGAGGACTGGTAAATATAAAGTTTAAGCTAAAACCTTGACTTTCTTCACTCTTTCACTCTGCTACTCAAACAAAGTCTCCACTCTACACATTTTATCCATACTTCTGTCTAAATTTATTCAATCCTTTCTCTCAGTCTGTTTTGGTATGAATAACATTGGGAAGAGATAAAGCACTTAGTTAGTACACCTATATGAAGGGGAAGCAAAATGAAACGCAGACAAAAAATAAAGGCACTTCTATTTCTCTGCATTCCTTCAAATTTCCTCCTCCTCCTTACATAACAAATAATACTTTACCCTTTCTATCTCTTTCCGTTTTAACGCAAACTTAAACTAAACTTCTTTATTCTCATATTCTTGCTGCTGATGTTGGATGCAGCAGTAGACTTGCTTTTGTTCTGATCTTGCTGTTTGCTGGTTTGGTGGCCGGATTCATGGCGGGAGCACCACACATTCCTAATAAGTGGTATAAATATCCATTTCTTGCTCTCTCTCATCTTGTAGAAGCAGAAGCAGCATCGGCGACAGCCTTTCCACTTCGCCTAGCATGGAATAGATTGCAATGGAGGAGACATTCGGAATGAGCGAAATTGGCATTCTAGATGAGTAAAGCGACAGGGACCTTCCGACGATGCGATGACTACATTTCTTCCAACAAAAGGGAAGAGCGAAAAGAGAGGATTGAAAGAAAGAGAGAGAGAGCAAGTTCAATCTATTTTCTCTAATTTTTTGTTCTCTGGTCTCCTTTCACAACCCAATTCCATTTCGTTCTTATTTCTTCCCAACGTTTTTTCGTCATTTTCTTTGTTTCATTTCTGCTTCTTTGTGAATAAGAAAGTAATGCGATGCACATTCGTGATCCTCTTCTCTCCTTCTCATGACGATACGGAAGACGAATACGACGACATTGACGATGCTTTTGCTGATGTTGATGTTGAGGAAGACAGGAGTGCGAACATTAGCCTACGCTTGAGCTCGTTTTACGAGCAAAATGGCAATAAATGAATCCATTTAAAATCTGTGAGAGAAGAGCAAAACTAGCAAAAGCCACAACAAACATGTCCTTGCACTTACACATTTCCTTAAAAAAAGCAAAAGAATTCTTCTCTTATGTTTTTTCTTATGTTTTTTCTTCATATTTTTATCACCCGCTACCCGCTCTTAACCAACCAAAAATTATATTCTAAATTGAGAAAAAGAATAAAAGTTCTTTTGTTCTGATTTCTTCTCGTGCCGAATAAACGCTATTGTGGTGGTGCTGACTCCGCTAATTTATTTTTCATTTTTTTACTGCCCAACCTGCTAGATAGTTTCATCGTAATAACATCAGCTTCAACTATTTCAGTTTCTTTGCTACGCATCAACAAGCATAAAAGCCAACTCACCGAAACGAACGCGAACGAGTCACATCATATCAATTTAATTAAGAGTCAAATAAAAAAACTAACAATTTCATTCCAAAAATCATCATCACAGTTAGACGGTGAATGAAGATTAAGACAAAATACAATAAAAGTAATCCTTTTGTAAAAGAAATTTTCCACCCTCGTTTCTTCCTTCTTGCTAAACGAATACGGAATGAATATGTCAATAACTTACAATTATGTCTTCAACGCTTGAACTTCAATGTTATCATTAACTTCTTCTATCCTTTCTTTACTACTTCACGTTTACATTATTAATGGAAATGAAATGATTTTGCATTTAATTTTTTCCTTCAATAGACACACACTAAAAGCATTAACACTTTTAAATATCTCTCCTTTATAGCATTAAAATTTAATCATTGTTATTGTTATTGTCGCTGATATTGCGGTGGTGGGGCTATGGCGGAGCTAAAAAGGTTGTTGCCCTCTGCCTTAACTTCGCCTTTCCATTTTCCTTCCTCTTTTCCTTTCACGTTTTAAATATTCACTGACTCACTCTACTCTGCTTCTGTTACTGCTTCTGCTCTGCTTGGTTTGTTTTTGTTTCTGACACATCAAAATCAACTCAACTTCAACATTGACAGCACAAGAAGAAGGAAACAGAAGAAAGAAAATTTCATCAGAGATTTCCAAAATATTCCACCTCCCTTCTTTCGTTTTCCTGTTTACTTTAAGTTCCTTTCATTTCCACCTTTCCCAGTACTTCTTTAACATTATTATCAAATCAAATTTACGAGAGGATGGACAGGTAAGCAGAAGAGGAAGAAGAATAAAGGAAAAAAGAAAAGAAAACGTTAAGCATTTATTTGTTTATGTTTATGTATGTGTTCCTGATGCTGCTATTGTTGTTGTTGTTTTGTTGTGCACGTGCCACTCAACTTGAAAATTGAGGATCTTTCTCTGTCTTTCATTTTCTTTCTTTTTACAAATAAGTGGATCGTAGAAAAAGATGAATAAGGAGAAGACGACAACAACAGCAAGAGCAAAGCCAATCCAAAGCCATACAAAATCCAAAGCCAAGTCAATCAATATCCAATTCCAAACTTTACCTTTATTTTACGTTTACCTATGACTAAGCATATTATTTGTTTCAAAGGACTTATTGAAGTGCGACATTGAAGTAAGTGGAAGTGGGCTGTGGAAAAACGTTTTCTTAAAAACATGTTTTTGTACATGAAGTTTAATATAATGAAGTAGATTACATCAGCAGCAATAGCATCTGAAGCTCTCTGAAGCAGCTTGAAACTTTTTGAAAAAGTGAGTGGTGCGACGAGAGAGTAGCAGGCACAAAGATGATTAGATTTTCCCCATTTTCTGATCACCTTCCCCTTCCTTCTTCTGCTTCTCATCTTCTTCATCATCTTTTTAAGGATTCCCAAAAGTCTGTTTTTGAAGAAGTGAAGAAGAAGAGTGAATGAAAGAGATGAAAATGAGATGAGGAAGTAGAAGCAACGTCAACAACGCAACGTAATTTAAATATTAAGTAAGTAGCTGCTGCTGCTGTTATTTAGCTACATGAATTATTACCTAACAATAAGATGTAAACAGAACGAGAGTCGTTATAACAAATATATGGGATGTTGCGTATATTTATCCAGTATGGAACGCTAGATTAACTGAAAACCAAGTACTTGAATTAATATGTCACATACAAAAATCGAAAGCCAGATTAATGAAGATTTGGTCAATTTTCGATTTTTTTTCAAAAACAACTATTCACTATGGCTAAAGTACGATCAAATCCAAACGGGTCAAAATTAACTTTACATTTAACCGGCCTTAGTAACATTGGTTAGTTACTCAATTAGCTTTTTAATTGTTTTTCATACCATGGCTTACAGTGGACTTAAACTTTTTATTGCTTAATAAATGTCTGCAAAAAACTATTTTATGAAACGGAAGTTTTATCGCTTTGGAATATGAGAAGAGTAAACGTGAATTTCATGAAGAGGGCTTATCAAAGGAAATTTAACATTTAAGGTTAGTGTGGGACTAACCAAAACCAATTCAGTGGTAAACTTTTGTAGACCAGCTTAATAGCACTGAAGTCATTTTCCGGATGCAACTGACTGGGGGTAACTTTGGATAAAGGTGCTCAAGTCCCATCCTTACGCTTATGAAAATATTGGTTTTCAAACACGTAACATTTTACAATGCTACTAAACCATTTAACATGGTTGTTATGCAATTTGTTACGTGGAAATTTTTTGACCCTGTTGGATTTTGTGTTTTCTACCTACTTTGCAACAAAAATTGTTTTCTTATTCCCAATCGGACATAATCTTCATTTATCTGGCTTTCCAAAAATTATTTAGTTAAGTTTATGTTATTTTGCATTTGATCAATAGACGTTTCGTAAGCACTGGATAAATAATGGCAACATACAGCACAATGACAGCCCACGGGTTTGAAAAATCTAATTTACACAACTGTCAGGACTTTATTTTAAATACTTGTCGTCGTGGACTGTCGCCATTCGCCACATGAGAGTTTATATACGGGTTTGTTTGCTGCATGGCGTTTCGTTCGCTTTCGTATGCTTGTTTTCCCACAGCTTATTTATTTATGCATTTTATTTGCTATTTGTCCATCTATGGAAATAGACAGCTGCAGGTGGGCAACAACGAAACTGGAGCAGCAGCAGCAGAAAAACGGGTGGTAATAAATAAATAATTTGGTACAACATAGAAATCAGTAAAGCAAACAAAGTGGAAGTGGAGAATAAAATGCAATGGAAATGCGTGTAGTTTGGAGGGAAAGAGAGGACCAACATGGCTTGAAATGAAGTAGTAAACCGATACGCTGCTTCAGAAGAGCTCCACCAAAATGAACACGTCCCGCAAATATGAGGAGAGAAAAGACTAAATGCTAAAACAACGGCTGTTATGTTGCTTCTGCTGCTGTTTTTCTAAAACATACATGTGAAAATGCAAATATCGACTTAAAAAAAGGAATAAAAGCTTGTATGTAGGCTCACATAAATAGTAAAAGGAGAAGGAAAGAAAGAAAATGTGTCTCTCCTTCTCTCTCCTAAGAAGTCTGGCCTAGACTTTTGTGTCTTATTTTTAGTCTCGGCTCTCAGGTTACTCGGGTTTTTCTTTTCCTTTTTTCTTTTGGAAGGAAAGGAAAGAAGACAAGTGGAAAAGGGAAAAGGACAGGTGTACAAGTGTGCTACTCAACTGCATTGTAGGTAGATACAAGATAGTACAATGTACTTGATTATAGTAGGGTGGCGTTTCTCTTTCTTTTCATCTCTAAATCTATCTCGTCCCTTTTCTTAAGCCAGCTGATGACGATGACTTGAGTGAGACACAAAAACACTTTTTTCTTGATTGAAAATGTAAAACTATAAAAAAGACAAAAGAGAAAGAAAAAGTATAAAAACAAAGTGTTCAAGATGATTGAGTGAGAAAAGTGCCTCATTCTTATTTGCCGAAATATAGAAATACTTAACCATGCAGATTATGATTCTCCATTCTTTGAGTCTTTCTCTCTTCTCTTGACTTCACCACGTTTCCTTTACCAAACCTTCCTCAGTTTCATTTTTTAAAAATATTTTTTCTCCAGTTCAACTTTGGCTCCTACATATTAGGAGGATAAACAACCTTAACAACTTTCACCATCATCGCATCACATCAACAAAACGGAGACTAGGTAAAGTGCACTCTGTTGTTAAGTTAAGGTTGTTTGTTTGTTTGTGTCAGAGCAAAGAAGGTTGGAATAAAGCCGCCGTCGAGACATATGTGCAGAGAGAGAGAAAGGAACAGAAAATCAGGAACTTCCGCACTCACACACACGCATAAAGAGCTTCATTTTATATATTGCTATATTGTGTAATGTAGTGAGTGTAATTCGTATGCTGATTGCTCTATTCAAGTTGATTTTCTCTCTCTTTCTCGTTTCTCGTCAATCTCAATATAGTAGATAGATTTCTTTTGAGACGACAGAAAAGAAGTAAAGAAAAGTAGGACGAGGGGTTCGTTTTATCTCTTTGCTCTGCTCCTCCTCAGTCCTCAGAGGATGTGGAAGAGACAGATTTTAAATTGACGTTGACAGCAGATATGATCAAATACGTTCATGCCATTCCATATTCCATGAAATACTAAAGCCACGACACGACGCTGCTTGCCATAGCTTCAGGAAGAAGAAGAAGGATTATGATTTTAAACTGTTTTATTTTATGGAATAGAGTTTTTAATAAATCTCGGTAGTAGGAAGGCACATGTTTATAAGGGTTATGCACGTATCCCTGCATGCTGTCTAGGAAGAAAGTATTTTTTCACGACTACTCATCAAATACATGCAATAATATTTTACGGGAGAAAGGATAAAAACGAAGAAGAACTTATCTTGAAGCAATAATAGCTTAGAAACAACATTTTTGTTTCATTGGCAAGAAACAGCCTTGCAAATATTTATCTACCTTAATATACTGGTTTTTTTTTTTGAAAAAACGAAAAAAATTTTACGGAGCCTTCCTCACCTTAAACACTTCTTTCATGTTTTTAGTTTTGTTTTGCAACCACGAACTGTGGAATGGATTCTCACTTTCTCACTAACAATAAGTCTATGTCTCTGTTTTGGTTGCAAAAGTGGCGTTTTTCTTTAACTGCATTGCATCCCATATCCATTTCCATCCTGCGAAAAAATTGCAGAACAGCGGCGGTGAGTAAGTTGAAGGAGGAGGAGGAGGCATATCGAAACACGTACACAGCTGTGGGGAATGACACTTGTAGAGAGATACGTACGTAAGACCTGTCATGAGTCACGAGGTGTGCTCTCCTTACATTTCCTGTTTATTTCACATTCGCATAGGCCTTTGTATAATATATTTTTATCCTGCAAGTTTACATTATTGTTTTGTGAGCAAAAACTTCAACGATAACTTTTCGTTGTACGGTCTTAGCTTTTCTTCGGCAACAGCAGCAGCAGTTCAGCAAATTAATGTGCAGAAATGGGAGGGTTTAAAAAATATAAATGTCTGCAAAATACAAGTCCTGGTACTGTCCATTCTGCTGCGTATTTTTGGTTTGAATGGATTACTGCTCCACAAAGGTTACGGAAGGTTTTTTTTAAAATATAACCTCAGTGCACTGCTATGTTGCTGCTCTCCGCCTATTTAACTTTAACTTGAAGATTGTAGAATTCAATATACAGATGGGATTTTGCCAAATCGTTTGTAATTACACATAATGAAACAATGAGGCAAAATAATTCCTTTCTTTCTCTTTTTAAAAATAAAAGAAGTTAAGTTAGGTTGGAATGGGTGAAGAAATATTTTTTTCAAAACAATAGGAATCCATTTTCCCGTGTAGTGCTGCACATATTGACATGTTATTGGGGTGGAGTGGAATAAGCAGCAGAAGAACATTAGTAGCAGTAAAGTAACAAAAACAAACAGAAACAACATACAAGATCAAAGCATAATTCAAAACAAGCTTTTCCCATTAGGGCGGCACACAACCAACTAGCATCCCTTGTGCTTCTCCACTTTTCCTCCCGTTTTAAAAACATTTCTTGTAATAAATGTGCCCACCTTTCCTCATTTCTAGAAAGAGAGTAGTTTTCTCCAAAAAATATTCTCCCAATAAACAGCAGAAGTGACAGCAATAACCAAACAAAAACTACTTTTTCTGCTTTTCTTTTCTTCCGTCCTGTACTCTCCTTCCTTTCAACAACAACAACAACAGCAGTCAGATTATAAAATTAAACCCCCCTCGACGACGTTTTCCACCAAAATCCAAGTATGTACTAAACTAAATCATTTTTCATGCGGAATACAAAATATAAATGGAAAGTCATAAAGTACAGTCCACACACAACACAAAAGATCAGAAAAACAACAGTAATGTTTCACTAATAGCAATTCTACCTTCTTCTTACTTCATTTCATCGTACTCCAACTTGCGCCATTTGTTAATAAATTATTATTTTGAAAAAAATGCCAATGACATGATCCCAGAATATAACATAACCACCACCATTCACAATCATGTCATAGTCCAGCATTACTTTAAAACTGAAAATGACTACATATCACGAAAAGTTAGAGTATCACATCTCGCTTCCTGGATTGTTATAGATTGGATTTTGTAAATAACGACATTCAACATAATATTAAACCAAATGGTTATTTTCTGAAGAAATGGAGTAAGCCAAGCATTTGTGTAGTGTGTAGAGCTGTAGTAGAGCGTAGGCGGTTTAATAAACCATCAGCTTTTTCTGTTTTATCCCTTATTTTTAAAAAATGTCCAGTAAAGTAGAAGAACGCGATGATTATCTTGCCAATGACGGGAAAAGGTATTTTTTTCTTTGTTTGAATTGATAGATATCAGCAGGAGCATGATGATGAAAATGGTGATTACGGTGAAGTAAAAAGTGGAAATCTTTGTAAAGAAAAAGAAGTAACCTGCCGGAAATAGTATTTACTCCAAAACCTTAAGCTTTAGTAATGGAAGAGACATGGTTGGTGCTTGTGAAGCAGAATTCTCATTTACAGTGGTTAGCCTTTTTACTCTCTAATGTGTATGTAGCCTCGTTGAATGTGAAAATGAGGATTTTTCTCAGAAAACGAAATAGATAGAAAAACGAAGCATTCATGCTTCAGTAAAGAGTTGAATTCAGCACAAGAGCAGAAACAAGCGTTTTGCTCTAAATAATAATCATAATGTGACCTCATTGTTTCTATAAAACTATCATTGGGAGGTAAATATTATTGTTATTTTTAATAATACAAATATATTTACTCGAGTTTGTATTACATTTTAATTAACATCTCATTTTGTACAGCGAACAGCGAATGATTCCTATTTGACTAGCAAATTTCACTTTGTAGAAGTTGAATCTTCGATTAGTATGTAACGTGTGATGAAAATATTATTTTAGACAAATTTAATAAAGGCATATCACGTTTTTTAGTATGAATTGAAATGGAAACGTCCTTTTAAAATCAGGAAAGGGTTACTTATGCACGTTGCTCTTGCTTGCCTGCGTTCACAAATGGATCATAATATTGAAGTTGATGAACTGATTTCAGGAAATGAGCCAAGTTAATTGCGATTTCCATTAGCCAGAAAAGAGAAAGAGTTGTGGATACGATACGATCTGATGTGTTTATATAACCTAAAAAGCTTCGTCAACCTCATCGACATTAACATAAACCCTTTAACTTTTTCCCCAGGTAAAATTTCAATCTATTCAGTCAAATTCAGAATTTTCCCAGTAAAAAAGTAAACATTGCATTGAAGGCAATGGCAGCAACAGCGTTGAGTGCGGCACCCGCTCGATAGAAGTGAAAAGGAAAATGCATTTCGAATCAAAACGAGCTAGTTTTAGTTTCACATCCGTTCCAGGTCTACTTTATATTTAAAGCTAAACAAGCGTACATTTCAATATTTCAATTTACTTTCACCATTTTACTCAAAATGAGAGAGAGCGAAAAAATAAAATTAAAATGAAGTGAGTTGAGTCGGTTGTTCGGACAGTTTGTAAATGAGGAGAGATCACGAAAAGCTAAAACCAAGTCGAATTTGAAGTAAAAGTCGAGTTTTATTGTTAAGAAAAGGCGGTAGTGGTGGAGTAGGAAAATAACGATCATAAAAAGGAGCAGAGAAAATTAAAAGCAGAGAATTTCTGCATTTTAAGTTGGGCTAACTAAACAGGACACTCAATAGTAATAATATGCAAATGAAGACGGAGGACAGGAAACGATGGATGAATGGCTACAAACAAAAGAGTGAAAAGGGTTGCCTGAGTAAGGAGGGAGTGGAGTTGCTGCTGCTGCTTTTGTTGTTAAAAAAACTTATTAAAGAAGTAGAAAGAAGAAGAAAATTAATCGAGAGGGAGCGAGAAGTGGAAATGTTTTGTTAACTAACAATAAAGATTGGATGGGCATTATTACGCTCTGATCGGTCGGTGCGTCAGGTAGTCATTCATAATAGCTCTCCTTTCTATCATCAACAACAACAGCAACAAAAATATCAAAGCAAATGCAAAGTAATTGAAAAAAGCCTCATTCACACAAAAGGAGGGAAATAGGATACGATACACATCAGCCTATTTAAGAAGATAATGTAGGGAATATTACTTGGTTTAGCTTAAGAAGTCAGTAGAAGTGGTTTCATTACCTTCGAGCACGTTTCTTTTTCTCTTCTTATTTAGGGGCAGGACTAACCTAGGTTATGAATTAACAGAAAACTGAAAATTTTATTTTAAGGCTTTAAAGATATAGTGACGGCAGCAGCGGTGGGTTTTGTTTGATTGAAAAAATCCTAAATTGAAAATATTAGTCATTTTAAGAAAATAAAAGAAGAGTTATACAAATGAAAAGTGGGCGAGATAAAGAGAGAAGAAAGGACCAAAAGGGGAATCACAAGAGGAAAAAAGCTAAAAGCAGGACTTTCTCTATGAGGTTCTGCTACTGCTCGTTTCTTTTTCCTTCTCTCCTTTCTACAACTACATTTCTATTTTTGTTTTCTTTTGTACTACTGCAAACTGCGTGTCTGCATACATTAGATTCTTCATCATCACAATAACAGAGCAGAGCCGTGCTTTCATTCATTCATTCATTAAATTCAAAGCAGAAAAGATCCTTTCAGCAGTAAAGCAAGCAAATATCAACTTTCTACATCTTTTGACTCAAAGCAGTTATTAAAAAATCAGAGTTGAATGAGCCTACAAACTATAGAAAAGAAATAGAGACAACAGCTCCAGCAACGCTTCCTTTGTGAAAAGAAAATGAGGAAGTCGGTAAAAGGATGAAATGGGAAACAAACGCACGTGCCGTATTGAGCAAACATACTTTTTCTCCACCTGTAAATGTACGAAGCAGAGCAGTGAAGTATTCTAAACCCAGCTTTATAAAGCTTAACTCTTTTAATTTATCTCGTATTTTTATAACAGAAAAAAGACGGTAATAGTCGTCGGCAGAAAAATAGAAAAGAAAGTAAGAAAAAATGTAAACCTTAAGGTTTTTTACTAGGAAAGCGATACTACACCTTCGGGACACACTCTCACACTCTCACATCTACATTCAAACGTTTACTCTTAATGCCATGCCATGAAGTAAAAGTAAAGTAGGTAAAAAGCGAAGTCGTTGCCTTTGTTGTGTAAATGATTGTTTTTGATATAATCCAGATCTGTTTCTTCTTGTTGTATGCTCGTAGTATGAACTAATTCTAAGCAGTTATGTTTATATATTTGTGTTTGTGCTCATTGAGATGTAAATTGGGTACATTTTTCTTTGTTTTTTTAAACAAAACAATTTCTTATGTTGCTTTTTTGCTGATGACTGAATAATTTTGACAAAGAAGGTAGAAGGTATCAAGTCAAAGTTTGTACATATTTCAAACTGGAAGAAGCAGGTAGCAAGTTTTTTCTTACCAACTACTTTTCGGTTACGTTAAAAGCGGGATCTACATGTTTTATAGGCTTCACGGCCGTAACAGCAGCAGCCACATTAAGCGTGATGGTGATGATGAAAGTTACCTTTATAAAAAGTTTTTTTTCGTTTACTCCTTCTTTGCAGAGACTTGGAAGAGAGAAAGAAAGATGAAAATGAAACGGAAGCAATTTTTCAATGCTAGAATTAATTAAAATGGGACTTTGTAATGTGAGCTGAGAGAGTGAGTGAGAAAACAGGGAAGGGGATCAAGCAAAAAGTCAAAAGGAGCTTTTCGTCTCTCTTTCTAAATTTTTCTGTGCATAGTATACAGATATAAAATGTAAAATGTGTGAATGTGTTGGAAAGAAGAAAAAGAAAAGAAGAAGGTCTTTGGATAGAAGAAGAAGTGAAAGAGAAACTGTTGTGAGGTAAGGGAGGACTGTATAATAATATGCTCCTTCTCTTTCTTTCTTTTTCTCTTTTCGACGTACACACCCATGTACACATTTTATTAGCTTTGCCTTAACTTTTAACTTTCACTCAGGAAAGTCAAAAGTGAAAAAAATGTTTAAAATTGTGAAGAAGGAGAAGAGAAGAAAACTGTGTATTTGTGTGTAATATGCCAGAAGGCTGACTGCTACTGCTGCTGAGTAGGAAACAGAAAAAGAGACGAGCTCAATATGAGTCTTGTCTTGTAATGCACGCCAGAGAGAAAGATTGGGAAATGCTTCCACTTTCACTTTTTGCTGTTGCTGTGAAAGACTTTCTGGAAGAAGGAGATGGAGGAGAAAATAACCTAGTGTTGACTTGACTCGTTTTTGCTACACTTTACAAAAGAAAGAAATGAAAAATATGAAGAAGAAGAGTCCCGCTTGGATAAGAAGAATACAACCAAAGAGAGAAAAAAGCGAATGTGGAAGTCACGTTAGTGGTGTGAATCAGGCAGACTTACAAACTTTTTCTTTCTTGCACAAAACTATTCACATAGTGTGGTGATGGTTTCTTTTGCTTTTTCTTTGTTGTGATAATATGAATGCTGTGCAGTAGTAAAGGGCTGAGATCTTGATGATGATGACAGGATTCTATGTCTGTCCGCTTCACTGAATTCGAATCACTCAACATTTTCCTTATTCAGACCGGCTCTCCTCATTTCATTATTATGCTTCTTCTTTTCATACATAAGTAGAAAGTTGGTCTCTGTCGTTGTTGTGTCTTTTACGTTACAAGAGTACGTCTGTGTTACGCCGTACATTTGATTATATAAATTCTTTTGTTTCTACATGTTCTAGATGCACTTCGTGTCCAAATTTTCTTATATTCCTTCCACTCAACAAATACGTAGACCTTTTTCTATTCACATCTCCCTTTATAACTTTAAACCCATTCCCTCCATGTACCTTTCCTTCCTCTTTCGTGTATTTTCTGTATTCTATTTGCATTATATAAAATGGAAGACAGTTGCGTACTAACACACGACATACATACTTATACGAAGACAACATTCCGCCTCAGAAAATGAAATGAATGAAGGAGTGAGTGTGGAGACGCTTGAGTGGTCCCATTCAAACTCATGCTCAACTTTTACTCATCATCAAAACCATCATCCTCATCATCTCATCTTCCTTTTCCTCTTTCTTCGTATATTGTATTATAAAATTGTCAAAACAAAGCGGAATGCGAAAACCTTATTATTATTATTGAATAATAAAAGGAGAAGGGAAAGAAATGAAAAAATCAGAAATGCGAAATGAGATGAATGTGTAACTCTGAATGGCAGAAAATACATAGAGACAATTTTAGACTTTGTTTGGTTTAAATTAAATAAATGTGTATATTATCATCATCGTCATTTCATGGAGCCATGCACATTTGCTTAGTTAAGTACTGATGATGTAGATGGTAATAATGGAAAGTGCTTCCTTTTCTTTCTCTAAAAGCTGGAATTGTCTTTCTCTTCAGCAAAATATGCAAGTAAATAAAATATTCCATACAAATTCAAGCCGTGCTTAATGTGGCCAACCATAGCCAAACTTTATTTTGTTACTTTACTCATCTACTTAAATTAAAATTTACTTCCCGCCTTATTTTTATGTTTACGTTGTAATAAATTTTTTATCTAATTTCTCCCCAATATTAAGAAAGTTGACCTACACTCTATAAATTTCACCAATTTTCAAACGTATTTACATAATTAATTTGCAAAAAGCAAAACGGGGGAACTGTTATCTTTGTCTTAAAACTTTCGAAAGTATGGTGAATCCAATTCGTTCGTTGCAGTTTCTCATTTTACCGAATAAACTCTAAACCTAAATCCGAAATTGTGAGCAAAAAATAACTTCTTTGTTCATTCTTGTTTGAAAAAAGTTGGCTATGGTTTTAGAGAAACTGACACGGCTCTGCTGCTTTTCCTCAATACGTTTTAATTTATTAAATATTAGATTGGAGTTTTTAAAGCTACGTAGTGTCATGATATATAGAAAATTAAAATATGTGACAAACTAAACCATAAAGACCGCAATTCACAGCGGTATATCAATATGCATAAACATTAAAATCTCCGCATGAAACGTTGTTCATGATTCATGACGGATTGTTGATAAACTATGTTTAGGTGGGTAGGGTTTTGCCTCGGTGGATGTTTGTTCTGTTTTGCTTCTGATATGAAATGAACTGAGCTGCGGTCACTTGGTTGTTGTTTTGTTGTTGTTTGCGAGGTGGACATGAAATGAAATTAAAGGTAATCGTTAAAAAGTATGCATGTGTGTGAGCTGAAAACAGGAGTTAACTCAACAAATCATGTGTCGTGGCTGCCTTCAATATTTTATCTGCTTCTCGTTCTCTTCTCCGCTCTTTCTTTCTCTCCCAAACAATATTTTTAAGCCAACGAGCGAAATGAGAATGTGAAAGAAAAAAAAGCCAAGAAAGAAAAAAGGAAGGAGCTGCTGCGTAGTTGTCGATGTGATCCAGCTTCTTACCTAACAAATTTTTTTGTCTCAAGTCTAAAGAAAGAAACACTTTACGCTTTCGTCTTCCCATTCCCGCTGCCATCGCCACCACCAACCTACCTGAAGAAATAGCTTTTGCAATTCAATGGAAAGTGATGGTAGAGGAAAATTAAAAACATGAGAACAAAATATAAATATATATTGTAATAAAGCACGACAGGACAACCGCCGTTCTATTTAATATGGATGTGATTCTCTATCTCCCTGCTTTTCTTTCTCTTATGAAAAAATAAATAAGCGAGAGAGGAAACAAAGACCATTTCCTCACATTCTCATTAATTATCACCGTTATCGCAGACAGCACAATAGATTTAGTCCATATTTTTCAGGAAATAGAATGAATTTTTATGAGAACGCGTGTATATCCTATCGTGTATGTATGTTATTTTTTCGGTATGTCGCGTTCGTGAAAATATTTTTACGTGGGGTGACGGATAGAAATGGAAATGAGCTTATTTCGTAATTTCGTAACTCCAGAATGAAATGAACAGAACAGCAGCCACATAATATTAATTTCAGCATTTCTCTGGCTTTCATTTTTCTGCTTCCTTCTTTTGAGTTACTTACGTAATGGTGTAGTAACGGTGACATGATTTAGAAAAATTAGAGATTTAAAGAGACTAACTGATGGTTGAAGTTTAACTGGTGAGAAAGATAAATGTCATCAGAGAGACAGAGAGAGAAATCAAGGGAGGAGTGTGACTTAAACTGAGAATCTACACGACAACTAATGTAAGTACAAATGTCTCACTGTTACGTCCACGACGACTGCGACGAATGAATGAGATTGTGTAACTGTTCCCGATTCTTATTCTGCTTGAAACGTTGCTACTGCAAGAAAAACGGACGTGAGGTAAGTAAAGCAAAAAACTTAAGCATTGTTACATTATAAAAGTATAATAATTATTCTAATCCGCTCAGTTTTGTTATACCTTTTTTCCTCATTTAATAGGGATCTGCTGTGGAAGGAATTGGATTTTGCCAGAATTTTCCAGCATTGCATTTTTTCCCTTCAATTTCAGAGATTCGGCTCATGAGCGTGTATATAATATGCTTAGGTAATGCTGCTTTTTCTCGAGTTGCTTGCTCTGGCAAAATGTTAAGTCAGGAATGAATAACAAAATGTTATTATGCATTAATCACCATGAATAATAGAATTAATCCTTTTTTCCCAGTTTCGCTTTTTCTTTCTCTCTTTCTTTTGGGCTGTGCCGTAATAGTAATAATTCTGTGTCTCTTTGCTACTTTCGTTTTGCACACAAATAAAAAGGCTAACCTTTAACTTTATTCATTACGTAGGTATTTGCAATCACGCAAAAGATGGAAGTGAAGGAAGGACGGAAAAGGGAAAAGAGAGGCAAAGTGAGGGGAAAGCGCCATGACTCAGCAAAAACAAAGAATTTTATCTTTAAATAATATGGGAGTTCCTGTTGCTGCTACTGTAAAGCTGTTAGGGTGTTGCTAGTGAAGAAATGGGCATACGTGCGAAACGTGTGTGGAAGAAACGAAATCAATGGAATTAGTTAGACGTTCCATTCCAGCAGAGGGTATAAAATTCTCTATTAGGAAGAAGAAGATATAAGGCGAAGGCAAAGACAAGGTAGGCACATGATATAAGTATAAAGGTGCCATTTCTACTATTACTTTTACTTTTATAGCCAATTTTAATATACCTATATTTGGTTATAATAGACCATTACAAATTGTTACTATTACATGCCCTGTTCTTCTTTTTCTCTCACAGACTGGTTTTGCTAAGTACATACTTTGCTTTTTCTTTCGTTGGATTGGAATTGGCTGTTGATGATACATTCCTTCATGGGAAGGTACCTATTGAACCGTTTAAGGAAGAAGCTGCCAGAACAGCGCTAGACAAAAAAGGGACTTGCTAGAGGTGATGGTGGCATGCAGGCATGCCTCTCTTTTTCTTCCTGTTTAGCTTCTGCCTTTGATCTAGATCTAAATTAGATCAGTAGTTGTTACCATTAATCAAAGGATTTCCTCCAGCAAAGTAGCAGTCGAGTCGAGTCTGTGAGAATTATTGGCTCTGGTCGTATTCGTTTCCTACTTACTTTCAGCAACTGAACCATTCGCAAGCTCTTTATAATAGCCATAGGCTCAGATTTGTAGGGAAGAGGAGGATGCAGAAGAAGAGAAAAGGATGCCAAAAAAGACTTTGATTACTTTTAAGTAAGCAAACGTGCATTTAAGCACATTTTCATTTCATTCCATGCTGTGTGTAGCGTAGAAAGGATAAAATTCATAGACTTTATAAATTTTCATGCAGTTGATGATTTTTTTCGTTTAGTACAGAGCGTGTGCATGGACAAGTATAAGTAATCTTATCCGTGAAAGTTCATTAGCAATTAAAAATAATAAATTAGAATTAAAAGTTGAAAAAGAAGCAAATAAAGTACAAATAAGTAAGTAAGTGTTGATTGGTTGTATTTACAAAACGACTCATTCATTCGTAAGAGGGGGTTCTTGAACTAATAAGAATCAGCTATGATCAGCATTCTTCTCAGCACTTGTTCCTCAACTTAACCAAACACAGCAAAATATTATGCAAACTTTCAAAATTAAGAGTGAAGTATTGTAAAACAAAATAAATATTGAAAGAAAAGAACTTCCGCAGTATTTTTTGTTGCGTAATTAAAAACATTAGAGACCCGCCAACTGCCCAACGTTGAACGTGGACGTACGCCGCCATCCTTAAAATCCGCCAGCGTAAAATTGTAGCCATAGCCATGAAATAAAGCCATGTACCTATTACGGATAATAAATATGTGCCTACTTTAATTAATGGATTGGGTTCTCTTTGTTGTTGTCATCCATTTTGAATTATTGTTCTTTTCACTTAACTTCAACTATCATCATCATTTCACATTTTCACAGTCAGTCACTCAAGCCAGTTTTAAGTTTATTGTTATGATTATTATGATTGATGGAAAAAGCTTTGGAAAATTTGTATTTGTTTACAGTAGAAACATCAACAGCAATATTACATCAGACGGCAATACCTTCATCTTTATCCTATTGTTTGTACGTAGTTATATAATATTAGTTTGCGGAGCGTGTAGCTTTCATCTCCTTATCTCCCCACTACACTACACCGTCCAAAAAACTTGACAACGAGAGAATAAGAATGCTGCCATGCCGTGGCTTTGCTTTGGCTGTTTGGGGACGACAAGGATTCTGCTTATTTGGTGAAGAAAGGTGGATGAGAACTCTTTGTGAAGAACCCTTTTAGTAATATAAAATAATATTTGTGCTCCTCTTTGGATTTTGATGATGATTGTGAATAGAGTGGAGTGTGTTTAGTGTGTATGCAGCACACAATCGACTTCTAGCAAATGACCCCACTTAAAATATCAGATTTCATAATAAACGCAACGTCGACATAAGTTCAGTTTACTTCACCCTTAGAAATACTCGTGTGCGTTATGCCATGTTATATGCCAGGGAAAATTGCTTTGCTTTTTATTCTTGAGGATTGTGAACGGAAAATGTGAAAATCATCATTTTGTGTATAACCATCATCATGATATTTGTATTACGACTTCCTCTCCTCTTCATTTTTTCTTTTGTTATTTTTTATATTTTTGTGGTATTTTTATTAGCTGAAAGCAGTCGGTTTAGTTACCTAAATCCATCCACTGATTAATTTTACGCTAATGCATTTGTTCTTTTGTTTTCGCTTTCATTTTGAGTTCGGTCTATTTGTTTTAAGCTGAATGCCTTTCACATTTCTCTTAAGGTATTTATGGCAGCGTTGAGCATAGGTAGTTTTTTTACTATAGGTCAAGTTGTGTAAAAAGTGATAAATTGACTACAAATAGATCTGCACAGCAATGCCGAAAGTAAAAGTTTTTAGGAAGAAGAAATAAAAATGGAAAATTCAGCAAAATTTTAATTCTGCTGCTGTCGATGAAATGTTTACCTACTCTTCCGCATTTATGAACTTATAAAAAATCAGGAGTGTGTGAAAATAAAGCTTCGCTACTCGACTACCTATCGACGACGATCCATTTGTGTTTACATGTCAATGAGAAATGAGATTAAAGCCAAAATCCAGAGAGAAAGGAAAAACTAAAAACGAGAGTGAAAGATTTCAGTTTAGCTCACTATCACACTGTTTTATTATTCTGACTAAAACACTGGAACGGAAAGTTCCTGTAAAGTTATGATTATTTATTTTCGGCAGAAACTCCCCATGAGCAGCACATGCCATAATATATTTGTCCTCCTTTCGACAGATGATGATGTAAAAGGCAGGACAAGATGAGAATG
Source organism: Lepidocyrtus cf. sotoi NNG-2020 (assembly GCA_027744475.1). Lineage (NCBI taxonomy): Eukaryota > Metazoa > Arthropoda > Collembola > Entomobryomorpha > Entomobryidae > Lepidocyrtus > Lepidocyrtus cf. sotoi NNG-2020. The sequence continues at coordinate 1,037 of JAHZNJ010001797.1, read as the reverse complement.
AAATGATGATGCTTTTATATAACAAACTTGCGTGTGAATTTACGGACAAACTGTGAATATACTTCTTTGGTAATGGGACGGGAAGTGCAGTGCAATTAAAGGCTACATAATTATCTAATGTAATGAAGAGTAAAACTTTTTTTCTTTTTTTTCTTTTTGGAGTTCGAGCTTGTAAAAGTCGCTTTAATAAAAACAGACAAAAAAGAAGTGTTAGCTTTTCATCTTTATAACTCTGTGTAAATAACGGACGAAAAAATAAAAGAATGATGCGAGCAATGATGTGATGATGATGATAATCTAACAGAAAAATTGTATTTTTCCAATGAGAATGATGAGTATGTTGATAAAAGAACCATTTTTTGCAGTTTGATTAAACTTTCATTGGATTATGTTATATAAGTGGAAAATGAGATTCTGTTAAAAGTAAGTAAATAGGATTATTCTTTGTTGAGTTTGAGCTGAACTCATGTAAGGAGGAAAGAAACAAATAGGTCGAGTTGGGTGAAGTTGTTGTTGTTCTATTCGAGGAAGGAATGAATGGAAATGGAAGTCAAGTCAAGGCTATATCAAGGCACGAGGGAAATAAGAGACAAGTGGAGAAGGATAAGTAACTTCTCTATCGCACTCCACTCCATAGATACAAAAAATGAAAACCGATGAGAGAATTGCACAATTACAAGATTTACTTGTGTGGAGGAAAACACTCTTCATTCAATAATGCTTCGTTTCCTGCGAAAGCGACTGAATATTTGGGATTACTTGTTCTGTGAGTGCTGCTGCTGCTGCTAGTGATGATGCTGATCTTTGTTTAACGGGAAAAAGGAAAATGGAACTTTTAAAAAATGGAAATTGAAGTGATTCCCTAAAATCAATTTCATTTCATTTTTCTCTAATAAAGTTGAATTTGAAGAGCCTCCTACAAACGAGCCCAATAATAATGCTATGCTGGCACTTGGAACGTTGTAGCTTCGTGTAAATTTATTCATTCTCATTCATTAGTATTCAAAGCGTAAACATCTCATCGCATCGATCATCAT
>JAHZNJ010001796.1:0-14906 GCA_027744475.1 Lepidocyrtus cf. sotoi NNG-2020 | reverse complement strand
CTTAATGAAGTTGCCCCTCGTAATTTGTAGCACTAATTGTATAGGTAAACAAAACGAACTTACCTAACTAAATGATTGGCCTAGTAAATAGAAAAGAGCATTAATCCTTGACTTTAGAATCCGATTTGCCAAAAATCGATTTAATCGCAGTAATCCAATCTGCTGTGATTAGTATATATGAATAATAGTAGCAAGTGATTAGTGACAAAAGGCATAGTGGCAAGTGATGGGTGGTTCCAAACCTCGTAATCGGTTCTGCCATGGGAATGATGGACCAAGCTAGAAACATTGCTGTGCAATGATGATACCTTAATCCATACAAAAAAAAACAAACAAACAAAAAAATCAAATCAAAATCAAGCTCCAATTTACTTCAAAGCGAAATAAAATTGGTTTTTGAGAGTGAGAAAATTGCATTGGTGTAGAATCTATCTACTACATTTAGTAGCTCCTACACTTACGTTTCCTTCTTTTTCGTTTTTCACTTACCACTGCAGAAAAATGAGAGGTTGCTTCCGTAAAACTATGAACAAAGTATCCCCAAGCTCAACAAATTTGCTGAGCGAGAAAACCAAAGACCAATATGCCAATGGCATGTTTAAGCCTTCCCTAAAAAAGAAAAAAAGTAATAAAATGAAAGGCATGTTCATTTCATTTTGTTTATAAAAGAGAAAGGCTCTCCCTCCTGGCAAGGCAAAAGGAAAGGAAATGTGTATAAAACCGCACCGCAGATCTGTATAAAATATGTTTACATAATACATATAAACTAAAAATACGTTTAATTTTATTTTATTCAAATAGAAAACTCTAAACCAAAAGAATTGAATTGTAATTCTCTTTCTTCACTGCACTGCATACCTGACACAAACAGATTTGTGTAATCCATTTTCTGTCCCGAGTACTTTCCACCATTCTGGAAAAATGCGACAAAATCCCATAATTGAAAAAATGCCGAGGGTCGCATTCCAAAGAATCAGAGGTAATCGTAGGCTAAAAGGCTTCCTATTTTTCATGTAGTTTTGCAGCGAAAATATTAAAATGATGTATAAAGCGGAAGCATATAAGGGATACTTCCAGTTTACCGCCATATACTCCGACCATTCATGAAAGTCAATCGCTTCGAAAGAAAAATGGGAGAACCAAGGAGGACTTTCTAAATCCCATTTTACTGACATAACAGGCTCAACTGCAGATGTATTTTTCATTTTGGCTTAGCTTCGGCTAAAAACAAATGCACGAATCCGAGATGGAAGAACAAACCAATAAATAAACACAAACACTTTGAAATAAATTTCCTAATAAAATGAAATATCACTGGGATCAATAAAACTCTTGCTGAGCGCTAAAATATTCGGATGTTCGATGTTTGCTTGATTTAAGAGATAAGCTTAGTCGTTTTTTGGATGGACAATATTGAACTGATTTTGGCTTCTGTTGCAAGTTGCAACCACTCACTGCCAACCTTTGTGGCTTCTACTCATTTCAAATCGTACTGGCAGTATATATTGTTACTTATATTTTTGCAACAACTTTCGCTTGTAAAAGGGTTGAACTGGCTCTGCTCCATTAAGTTATACAATGTGATTATGATATACTTCTGGAAGATTGGACTATAAGCAAGCCGGTTAATTTGCATGTTGTAAGGGTAAATGCTCAAAAGTTTTCCCATAATAAGTCTTCACATTATATTAGAACTAAACGGAAATTATACTACGCAGTTGTGTTGTGCGAGTAAATAATAAGTAGCTGTATTACTTGTTTTGCAACTTTTTTAAGCTCGTGAGAATTTGAATCTATGTGAAGCTCCTATAAATATATCAATAAATAATTAGATAAACTGATAAACATGTTTAAAAGTCATTGCATTATGGTTAAAAGCATCTAGTTTGTTTGTTTGTATTGGTAAGTCTAACTTCTTTCTACCTTTGAAAATACTCGGTTCATTATGATATAATATCATTAAATTTATGTACGTAAAATGTAATATGTATAATGCGTCATACGAAAACCGCGTATATACTTAGACGGAGATTAAAATTAGCACTTTTCAGCATTTCCTGACTGGATCGGTTAGCTTAAAAGAAAACAACAACTTTCGTTTTCAAGATGCAAGCTAAAAAAAACAAACCGTGGTAATCACAAGCATAATAATGGATAATATGTTGTTACATATTGAAGGTTTTTAGTAGCCAACAATCATAATTACACTAATTGTACGAAATAATGCCTCCTGAGAATATTGCTGGAATTTCATCTTTTTAAATAATGGTGAAACAATCGACATACAACAACAATAGTTAATCATTTCTACAAAATGCACAGAAATAATATTTATCTGGAGAATTCGCATTAGTTTCTCAATCTAAACTTTATTTTTATTTGTCCGAATTACTATTTAAAAATATTACAATTTACAAACGTAATACTGAAAGCCATTGCCTTGTACTGTAAGTGGAATGATTTGCATACAATTCAACCTCTGAAGTTAATCATTGGCATAATGGGATGGATTCCATTTTATGTTTTCTTTTTCTTTAAAAGATAGCGGTCATAGAATAAATGAGCAAATAGAATGATGAAAGATGCATAAACTCCACCAATCCATTTTATGCTTAATGGATCCCGAGCACATGAATCTGGTCCATAAGAGTCTACACAAAAAGTCGAAATTAATTTATAAAAACAATTTTTCATGCAATAAAAATAATACACTAGTGACCTTAACTGGTAGTCATACAAGCGAATAAAAATTTAATTTCATCCTTACTAATAACATGCACGGAATAAACGTTAATTCCGACTCCAACCACCATCTGAAGAAGCTGCAGGGTAGTAACGAACATAGAAATATTCCTTGGAACTTGCCAGCTCATCGCCTGCAAGGCAATAAAGTAAATTAAATTGGTTAATGGAATCAATTATTTTTACGAACAGCGTGTTTACTGAACTATGAAGCTTGCGTTTTAACGAAGAATTTTTACGTATAATTCAATCCAAAATTTTCATTCTATTCCAATTTAAAGAATCAATATTTTACCAGAAAAATTGGGATTTTGAGGAGGTAGGAGGAGGAGTTTTTTATTGGGATTTGAAAAATAATGAAAATATAAATAAAAAATCGACAATAAGACAATTATGGTATTGTATTATTAATTATTACCTTTAAGGCAAAATAAGGATACATAACACTATGTACGCCAAAATTCATCACTCCATAGTATCTAAAAATTGGCTCACTGAACGGCATAACCTGGAACACGCCAAATTAAAAATTTTAAGCACACCTATTCCTCCTTTGCCCACTGAGCCATATAAGTTTATGATCGTAAGTTGTAAGTAGTTACCTGCCAAGCTAGGATTAGCGACACACAATGATGGTACCTTTCAAAAAAATTTAATTGCATATATTACAGAATTTCTGTTACTAATCGGTTTATAATTAATCCTTACCATTGAAGAAAAATTAACGGTTTTTTCGTTAAGACAATTAAGATCGTGTCACCAAGCTCCAAGTATTTAGATAAGGCGAAGATAACCGAGTAGAATGCAGCTACAGGAGAAATAAACGACGGTATGCTTTTAATTATTGCAAAGAGAATCCTATTTGATTTTTAAATATCTATGCATCATTACCTGGCGGATTTAATCCAACCCTAAAACATTTTCAAAATTTTTTTGAAAAATTATTTCTCAACTTTAATGCAATTCAATTGAAATAAATTAAAAGTTCTCCAGAGAAACTAACCTTGAGCATATCGATTTGTGGAATCCATTCGGCATTTGAAGCACATTTAGAAGCTCCTGTCCCGTCCTGGCAAACCCCATAACAGAGATTATACCCAGACACCAGTTCCACGTGACTACTGACCATTTAAGCTTCAACGGTTGACGCGTTCTCATCAAATGCTTAATTGAAAATATGATGACTAGGTAAATGGCAGCAGTATAAAAAGAATAGAGCCAGTTCGTCGCTACATATTCCTTCCAGGAATCGTAATCCAACTTCTCGTACCAGAATGGATGGAACTGAGGTGGCTCCTGATATTTCCATTGTATATAAGAAAGATTTGAATTTTTTATATTTTCTTCGTTGTCACTATCATTATTACGTAACATTGTTGCGATAATGGGATAATTGGTTCAATAAAATTTCCACTTTTCTGAGGTGAAAATTGAACTGTTGTTGCTGTTGTTCTAGCTGGATGGTATCAGTTTTGGAAACGATTTGCTTTAAACCTACGATCTGTATTAAAAATAGAATGACGGACCGAACCCCATCATATGTTGACAGCAACTAATGAAAGCTACCGTGTTGCTTTCCATCCTGGAGGAAACTTCACCGGGTAGTAGTGAGAATGAGAAAACGTAAAAAGCATAAAAAGGGGAAACACTTCCCGATTCGTTCCGCCGGAAAGTTCATGAAATATTGATTCTTAAAAAGCATCTTTTTGCGCACGCAACGGTACTAAAAAAGGTTGTTTTGAGTTCTTAAGCGTGCAAAATACATGTAAGCATGTGACTTTTGTGACACACGCACATAATAATCTTCCTCTTTCTTTACTCTCCGTGGACAATAGGGGAGCACGGCAATTTTCAGTAGTTCATGATGGCACACGAAGCTGTTTTATTTACAGCTTAAATAAATAATTAAAGTTTTCATTAACCCCTATTCAATTTCAATTTAATTGCATTTATAATTCAAGCAAGTTTGCTGGTCTGCACTGTTTCCTTATTTAATTACGACAAAAGTCTTTAATGCTTTCTGTAAGTGAGACAATGAGACTCCTTCAGCGATGGGACTGCTATGAGTCGTCATCGTCAAGCTTCGATAATTGCTCATACTAATTATAGCAATATAAGCTAAATGCAGCATTACATTTACATACATAGCTGGACTTGGACTTCAATACCGCTACTGCTGATTCATATCGGTCAAAGTCAACAGTGAATCATAATTTGTGTATTCCATTCATTCTATCCATCATTTTTGAAACAGATAGACTAACGTCTTTGCTCCAAAGACTACAGTGGCGTTACGCACAATGCCCATCATCACAAGTCATACAACATGACACATGCTCTCTACCAAAAAAGCACGATATTCCTATAAGCTTCAGCCAATACTCGTATAAAAAATTTATTAGTCAGGGATGAAAAATGCGTAAAACCTCAATAACACGCTAATTATCTCTTGTATCGTCAAAAAAGTTCACACTTCCACTTTCTACATCCCTAATCAACCTCATCATCATCGTAGCGTTGCGTTGGTCATCCTCATAATATTACGTATGAAAGTAATTTTTTCTACCTTATACCCAAACGGTATACATACAGAGCTTATTTTGCGAGATGTCTACGTATGTTAACGGCAGACGGATTTATTCTTCTCAACCCTCCATTATTCCATATTCATAAATAGTTTTACATTTCACCATTTTATGTAACTTTAGAGTAAAGCTTCAGAATTTACAATCAGTTCATTCATAATATATTACGTACCTATAAACAGAATGTATTCTCACGTCAGAGGAGGCTTTCGTTCGTTATGTTAACTTCATTAAAAATAAAAGACTCTCTGCCTCGTTCTAAATATAATAGATTATTGATTCATTCACAAAAGGCAATCTCGCAAAAAATCTTCATACTCGTACGCAGTCAGAATGATATTTATTGATCATTCATTGTAAATTTGCTGCATGTATGGATGCAGAAGTAGGTCGAAGAGTAGCCTTAGGCAAAAAAATGACAGTGTGTTAACAAATCCCTAACTTATAATTGCAAATTATGCGTAAACATACAATTGATTTTTAAAGAGGCGCTTAATGCATTGTAGGCATTAAGCAGGTAGTTTGTATGCAAAATGTAAATATTAAGTCCATAATGATTTTTTTGGACGTGCTTCTTACTATTCAAGACGCCGCTTTGATGCTTGCCGTATATAATGTTAATCTAATAGTGCACACGGAAACTTTGTTGTTTAAATGGATCTGTTTCATCAATATTGAGTAATCGTTTAGCTTTTATTACAGACTTCCTGTCGAGCTATATTTAGTTGGCTAAACTATAATGCTTAGTTTTTAGTCTTTGAATCAATGAAAAACAAGTTTAATCTAACAATTTTCTTCAAATTTGGAATTTTAAGAAAGAATAAAATTGTAGGAAAAGCAATTGTCAAAATTGTCAGCATAAATAATGTATCACATCACAAATACAATATAAATTCTGTTGAAATTGATTATCTATTCGTATTCTTGCCTACTTACACAACGTTAAAGAGCAATGATTTATGTAAATTACGGTTGAAGAAGTATGGCTAGTTATACGACCACTAAAATTCTAAAAATTAAAGGTATTTTCCATACCTCTAATACTGTATTTGAGGTATTAATTAGTTTAAATAGTTTGATAAGATTGTCAGGTTTAGTTTAGAAGATTAATTTAATCGTTAAGATTTTGAAAGTAACTTAAAATGTTCAACGCAGAATACGGCATTTGATAAAATCAGTAAAAATTTAGAACATTAGTATCAAATGCTTAATACTTCTGGATTTGAAAAATCCTTCCATATCCAGATGGCAGAACTTTAAAAAAATTTCTGGATTATCTATAATCTTTTTTTCCAAAGCATCTTATTATTAGGTAAGTGCCTAGTCCTACAAAGTGTTGCAAATCAGGTAAGGTGTTTATTATTTGCGCTGTAGTTTTTTTTTTATACAAAACACATTTCCAAACTGGAGCATTTTGTGATTGCAATTTACACCCACCGGCAAAAATCCCAAAACCACTAATTTGTTAGCTTTGCAGCACATTAATTTTAAAACGTTATAATTATTATTATATACAACCTCTGTAGCACAACACATAGAGCAAAACTGTGCATAAAAATTTCGCAAAGTTCCAATTGGTCAAATTTAACCATCTATAAAGACTCAAGAAGACTAAAACAGAGTTAAATCGAGGAAACCCTCAATTTGAATAAAACATGCTTAATTTATGAAAGATGCGTTTTATGTGCCTTGCTCAGCCATGAAGGTCAACATCAACAGTAATAATTCTACAACGAAATGGAGATGAGGTTGTGTGGTTGATCAAACGATAATTCTCATATACCTATATAAGTACGATTAGTATGACCACTACTACACGATGCATGGCTCCTTTATTACTCAATTGTATTTTTCTTTTTCTTCTTATCATCCTCCTCATGTCAGTGTTGGAAATTAACTAAAAATTTAATAATAACCATTTAGCCTCATCGGAAGGCCAAAACATCTTACTTCTGACTCAACAACAACAACTAAACGCCAAATATAAACTTTTGGCAACTGGATCAAAGACTAAATTAGATAAAAGACTCATCATCATCATTCATCATCATATCCATCAGCAAAGGCGTCAATTGCAATACGAATACATTGACTTTAGTTATAAGAAAGTCCAAAAACGAAGATTCTAGACGAAGATTTTATCTTCTACGAAGCAAATTATATAGCCCAGTGTATGATCTGCAAGTCCGCAACTAGCAGTCGAGTTGCAAAATTCCAAATACCCTTTACATTTCATAGTAAAATGATGATGATGTGGTTTACTGGTTTAGTCTTTTTACCCTGAACCTGGTTAAACTCATCATCAAAAAGAATTCGAAATAAACTTGGAATTTCCTTTATAGGAATGACGAATCAAGAAATATCAGCATCAAATCAACGTAAAATTTTCTGCGAAGTAAAAGAGTATATACTTTTAATACAACTATATCATTATTAGGTATTTTTACATGGAGGAGTCATTCATCGATATGCTTCCATGAGTCAATTTAGGTAACTTAACTTAAAAATTGATAACAGTTTATATAGTTTCAACTATGCAACATTCGTATTATAGTACATAGCACCATCTCCGTATATAATTATTACATTTAAAAGTAAATAGGTAAATCATGATCAGTTGTATACATTTTTAGCGTTCTTAATAAATCTCAATTTTCTATTTTATACTGAACCATTTTTTATCAAAATTACAACTTTGAGCCCACCATCATTCCACAACTTTCTTAATTATTATATCACAGACAAGAGAAAATAAAAATTTGAAGTACGTACGTACTTACATTACATAATTAAAACCTGCGCGTGTGTCCCTACAACGCATAATATTTAATTTAAAGGACCCTTCCATTGATTAATAAAAACGTAATTAAATTTAATATATTATTATATTTCGGTGTACTTCATTATTCCGAACAAAATAACGATAATTAAAATTGAGTAAAATGGTAAGGATAACTCTACAACTCTGGACAATACAGAATAATTTTAATTTAATACCTTACGATAATTAATTATTAAGTAAATAAATCTTGATTCTGGTAAATTACTAAAAGAGTATATTACTTTTTATTCATCCTTGATTTGTTTTTTTCTCGATGCAAACATGGCTTTATAGAGCAACTCTCCAAATAGCAGAGTGAAGGAGCCGTACACGGTGAGGAACATTTTGATACTGCTTGGATGACGAATGCAGTCTCCGGCACCGGTAGCTAAAAACCAAAAGAGCAATAACACTTTTTTAATTGTAATTGATAATCGATACAGTAAAGGGCGAGTTGGGTGGATTCTCGTTTGTATTGACACGAGCTTTTAAATTTTATAGCAAGTTAGCTAAATGCTATCTGAGCTTGATTTTTCGATGTAAATAATTTGTAATGCACTCTAATTAGTTTGTGCAGTTTTGAATTTTGGCAACACGACGACGAGATATGCAATTATTATATAACTAGGAAAATGAAATGAATGAAAATAGACTATAAAAGTTGCAATAAAACTTACTAATAACGAGAATCGTGTAGATGTTAATGGTGAGTCCGATAATCATTTGTGCTAGTTGAGCAATAGTGATGCAATTGGCGATCCTCTTTGGGATGTGGACATCAAGAGCCTGCGAGAGAAGAATTCAAACAATGAAAAAATGGAATGTTTTTCAAGATAAAAGTCGAATTGTATATTTGTATAACAAGTTTTGAAAAGGAAAAAGGGATCCTTTTAGAAAAGCTTATATTGTGGAGGAAAGGAGGGATGAGGTAAAAGAACATGTCATAGGTAGCAATTTTTGAAATTCAGTAGCAAATAAATAACCTTTCATTTAAAAATCTGTCTAAAAAACAAGTTATTTGAAGGTGAGGGGCATTTCTTAATGAAAGCATAAGGGAACGGAGCATGCTTTACACGATTGCTTAACACAGGTAAAAAAATTGTCAAAATAGAGATATGAAGTGAAGCTTGTTACATTAGTTTTGACAGGTGGGGGTCACATTTTCGAAAAGAATTCAATTTGTTCATGCATTCGATTGTCAATAATTATAAAATGTGTACCTTTAAAGAGAAGTAAGGGTACATCATAGCGTGCACTCCATAATTCATAAACGCATACCATCGACTAATTGGTTCCAAGTAAGGTACCATTATCCAAGCCCTTCAGAGATTAATAGAAATCAATAATTTGTACCAATAATTTGCATATTAGTGATCAATAACCTAAAATAAGTTATTTAACCAGACGTGCTTACACAAGATTTGTGCAATAAACTTACGCATTTAAAGTGATTGCAACATACTTTGAGAGTGTAAATAGAAGTCTGAAAATCAAATGTGCGAAAGATATTTAAATGACAGTTCTCACCGATTGAATGAAATGTTGATTGTTAAAAACTTACGACCAATATGCAAGAGGCATGTTGAGTCCTTCCCTTCTACACAAACTTCCATGTAATCCATGCGATGATACAAGATGAGTAAATTCTGGTATGAATCTGATAAATCCAATTATGGAGAAAATTCCCAAAGCGCCATTCCAAAAGAACAAAGCCTTCTTAAGTTTGAAGGCAGGTCTATTCCTCATATACGCTTGAATTCCAAATATCAAGCAAATATAAATCGCTGAAGCGTACACAGATAGGAACCAGTTTTTCCTTGCGAATTGAAGCCACCATTGCCTATCAAATTTTTCAAAGTTGTAAGGAATGAACCTTGGGGGGTTCTCCAGTTCCCAGTCATCCTCCACCAATTTTGCCTTCGCCTTCTGAAGACCGTTAATGGCCGTCGTGGAAAAGTTTGCGTAAACTGACTCGTAAGCTGAACTCATGATGTGACGAACTTTTCAAGTATACTGTCACTTGTCAAATATATTTACTGGGTGGTAAGGTGATATATGTAAAATGTATGAAAACTAAAAGGAATTTAGAAAGGGGCACTTGAGAGTGGAATATCAACCAAAAGATAAATAATAGAATAACGCACACAGGTATAATATTATGCACTATGCATGCATGCACCACCAACCACCACCACCGCACAACGATGGGCTTGAAAAGGGCACAGTTTATGTTTAACAGGAGGGTCTTTGTAAAATAAAGGGTTTAACCAAGTCTGTTACTGACTGACTGACTGACTATCAATAAAATCTGTATTGATGGCCTTTTTCGTAATACTGCCTTGCACACAAGCGCGACACTATTCATTCAGTACACCAAATATTTAAGTCCAAGGAGAAATCGTAATCCTTTGAGTCCTTTTCTTCTTCTCCCCTGTGCGAGCAATCAACTTTCATACATGTGAGCGAGCGAAATGCAACACCGTCTTCAAATAAGCCGTAGTATAAATAACTTTTGCGATTGCTGCGATCCTTGTATCCTTCCAAATATCTATTTAAAGATTTATTTTAATATTTTTCAATAGACTTTGACTTCTGATGATGATGATAGGGACTAGTGTTCCTTCCCTTCTCTCTTCCTTTTTTCATACGAGGATAAGACTCTGAGATGATGATGATGGTAACGTTGTTGTTCGTGACAATACTACTTATTAAATCATGCGTTCTCCAAATTGACCACCGCAGAAATCACTGACTTTATGTTTTCATACGGTGATTAAGTGAGATAGTAGTAAGTAGCCAGTTAAAAGTTATGCACGTTTTAACGGTAGGATTGGGATTTACCAAAAAAAAATCCTTTCCCTTTTTTCGCTAGAGATGTTGTTGTTGTTGATGATTGATGAATATCGAATCTCTTACACGGCTAGACTGCTAGAGTTACTAGAGTTAGTTCTGGTAATATCCTTCTACTGAATGTCATTTATGCATATGCATAAAGGTATCCGCAAAAGTAGCAACTATAGTTTTAAAATTAATTGTTTTGTTACGCCCTTCTTCGTTTAGCACACTTTATAATAATTTACGAGCTGCACAAATAATTTAAAATGGTTTCGGCAGGAGTAACGATCGTGAGTAAAATAGAAAATCGGATATTTTTAAGTAGCATGAAAATAAAAAAAATAAGTGAAAAGAACAATCGTGCTTTTCTTCAATTAAAACATTTAAAACTTGGAGAAAACTAAAGATTCTAGAAAGCTCCGCGTGTATTTAATAAGTAAAGTTCTGTTTGGGTTTAAAGATTTTTTCTTTTAATTTCTTTGGAAGTAGCACTACTGAACAGTCTCACTTGTCAATGAGTTATGAAGCTGTTGCAATGTTTACATCAAACATTATATGTGTTTGCAATCATTCGTTAGACAATGACTGTGAATTCACCCCCATTTATGTATATCCACAAATAAATTTCTTTACTAGTCAATTGGCAGTGGACTTGATGAAGGGTATGAGTAATAAAATAATAAGCGTTGTTTGTTATTTATATGTATGATATTTCTCACTTGCTGGTCACTTGCTTAAGTGAATATTGTATCGATGATGATTACGTTCTTCTTCACCTTCTGAATTTTGCAGAGAGTTGACGCGATGCGATGCATCACAAAGAAGTCTTTGTTGCACGAGTAACGCTCGCAAATGGAATAAGATTGTTTTCCATGGAGTGCAAATCCTTTATACGCAGATTGTTCTTTTTACGTCATTTCATATAACAGCGATTATTGTAGAAGCCAAGAAGAGAGCACACAGACTAACAAACAAATAGATGCTCAGCTAATTAGGGATATATGTATATCGTATTGTATTGCAGGTGTTAGGTACCTATGCTTTAATGAGAGATGGTAAGATACTGCGAGTCTACTCATACTGCTGCTGGTGATGAGAGTGCAGTGGCTGGTGAGATGAGCAAGCGTAACAAAAGCAAATTACTATGAGCAAAGGCTTATAATTTAAAAAACCCCAAACGATCTTTAATTTTCCAGTAAGACGTGTAAGGAGCTTGCTTATGGCATCTTATGGCTACCTGCTCTGTTTTGTCTTCCTTAAGATAAGATAAAGTAAGAACCGCTTTAATAGATTTTTCGGAGAGCTTGTAAAAATCTTTTTTAGTGTTGTTGCAGTAACAGCAACAAAAGCAATGACAGCAGCCGTTAAAAATGTAACTTGTAACAAAATAAAGTTTTCTAACTTTAGCTTTTGTTCGTCTTTTTTGGTGTTATGCAAATAGGTACATTAGAGCTGGTAATAGGTGGTTCGTTTGTGTGGTGGTGTCATTTATCATTTTTATCTACAATTTACATATAAATTAAAGAGCAATACATAATATATTATTTTTATTTGCTTCATTACAACAATATAACGTATTTTGCAACACAGTATAGTAGCGAAGAAGATATAAAAATTACATCACCCTTATTGATTGATACATAAGTAAATTATATACCTAAATCTAAAATGCTATTATTTCATTTAAGCTCCTATCTGCGTACTACACAACACCCTTTACGCTATGACATGAGGTACGCACTTATCCGCTTCGCTTTTGTCGTAGGCTCCAACAACCCCTGTCCTAACTTTTGTTGAAGAGACAGTCCCATTTTTATAAGCTCACTACATCAATGCAATAAAAACGCTGCAATAAAAATACCGCAGGGCGCAGACACAACAAGCAAGGAAAGAGGAAAAGATGATGAACCCTTTTGGAATTGAAGTTAAAATTCTATATTGCTTCTCTCTCCTCACACAGACTAATATTTTCCTGAAGAACCATCTTAGCTTTTTATCATTCATTCAATGTATCGTTTTTCTTAAATACGTGTGAATTTCTTCAACTGAGCTTCCAATTGTTCTTTAAATACGACAAAATACAAACTTACATTAGATAAAGGGTTTAAGCATTACATAAACGAAAAGGTGACCAGCCATTGTTAGGGTCATCACCATCATCATGAATCATGATCAGCATCATCATCAACAACAACAATACCTACCACATCCTCTTTTAATTCTCATCTTGATCATTTCTGTTTATCAAGATTATACTCAAGTGAGGAGCACTGAATTTCTAGACCAAGGTTTACATGATGATGAGATGACTTATCTGTCAAATTGTTGTTTATTGGAAGAATGCAGTATCAAAGTACAAAAGCAGGTACTAGTAAATACGAAGGATTAAGTATTGTCATGGTTGAAAGAGACAATGGACGCTTCATGAAAGCCATTGATTATGCTGGCAAATATTAATGTGTCGTATTATGTTAAGAATTTATATTAATGATAATAAGAAAAATGGATAATTTTCTGCTAAATACTTTGTTTAAATATGAGCGATAACTTCGTCATCAACAACACAGCGCGCAGTAGTGTTTTCCAAGACGTCCAAAAAATAATTGTGCGCAAACTGTGCTCGATAGAGAGGGTTAGCTCTACGGATACCTATGTTTTCTTTTAACAAATAAAAACACGAAGAATCACCTTGCTTAGCAGTAGTATTTGAAGGAAAAAGAAAAAATACCTACTAGTCTTTGTCATTCTTTTGTTCTGATATTTGCTTACTTACTTAAACAAATAATGATTTGATAAGTATTGTGCATATCCAATTAAATATAAAACGAAATGGTTGTTTGAGTGTGTCCTTTAGTATAATTAAATTGAATTATAATTCTATTTATATCAAATAATGACTAATTATAACATTTTTTCCGCATGAAAATAAAATATTCTTGGCCAGTGTCCATATGCAATCTCTTAAAGAGAAAAATAATTTTATTCAGCATTCATCCGTTTAAAAAAACATTTCTGTTTGAGGAGCTGCTGTAACAAAATGAATCATCAAATCATTATCATTGTTACTCATGCATAAAATGACATTTTCAAGAATTGCAAAAAGTGCACCCAAACGCATTGTCACAAAGCTTTTTTGTCTGTGGGGATATGCTTAGACCTTTACACAGTAGATAGCTAGTTTATGCTGCTGCTGCCTACAAGGTGTGGACTGTTGTATTGCACGTTTTGTACCCTGCAAGTTTCATATTTAATTGTATAAAATTTTCAGAGACAATTTTAAACACATTTGAGTTACTGTGATAACATTCTTGAAATTAATTGAAATTGATGATGCTGATGCTGATGATTTCAACAATTACATTTCTTGGATCGTTGTGAGTGAAGGTTGGTAAGGATAATGCCGGTGTGTGGTGTGGTGGTCGACTTCGTTGTTAGACTTGCCAAAGACCGTAGTTCCTAGCCATTCGCTAATAATGCATTCTTTATCAACAAAATTAAGATTACTTGCAAAATATAAACTTATAGGAAGGCGTTGATTTAGTTAGCCGCTATTGTATGAGCTTTGTTTTGAATTATAGTGGTGGAGGTGGTGATATATCTACGTTTTTTAACAACACTAAATAATTTTTCATATACAATTAATTTTGTTGTACACATACCGGTCGCTCGTTTTTTTCAACAGCTAGTATTTCAGTGTCAATATCACTATCAACGCAACAGCAGCCAGGGTTGGGTATCGTCGTCTTTCAGCAGTAAAAGTACCAGTATCAGTATTTTCGAAATCCTGCTAGCAGTAAAAGTATCAGTATCAGTATTTTTAAAATACTGTCCGCAGTAAAAGTATCAGTATCAGTATTTTGAAAATACTGCCAGCAGTAAAAGTATCAGTAAAAGTACCAGTTTTTTAAATACTGCGTTTGAAA